>PVIC010023960.1:0-26431 GCA_004025085.1 Thryonomys swinderianus
TCTTTCTTTCTTTCTTTCTTTCTTTCTTTCTTTCTTTCTTTCTTTCTTTCTTTCTTTTCTTTCTCTTTTTCTTTCCTTCCTCCTTCCTTCCTTCCTTCCTTAATAGCTGGACATGGCACATATGCCAGTAATCCAAGCTATTCAGGAGTATCATCTGAACTCACGAGTTAGAGGCCAACCTAAGCAACACACCAAGACCCCTTCTCAAAAGCACAAAACAAAGCCCCCCCCAAAAATACAAAATGAATACAAATGTTCCTCAAATTACCATGAGGCTACATCCTGCAAAAACCATCAAGAGTGGGAAATATCCTAAATCACAATGCATTTAGTACACCTGACCTACCGAACATTCAAGTTCAGCAACACAACACACTGCAGAGTATTGGTGGTTTCCCCTCCTGGTCAAGTGGCTGTGACAGCTGTGTTCACCACCACGGCCCAGCATCATGAGGCAGGAACGTACTGCACAGCATTGTCCCAGGAAAACAGCTAAATTCAAAATGTAAAGGTAGTTTCTACTGAGTGCGTACTTACTGCTTTTGCATTACAGGAAAGTTGAAAAGCCAACAAACCAAATCATTGTATTTCTAGGATTATGTATTTATTGAATAGTCAGAAAATTTCAGCCTAACTGACTCTCAACTTACACCTCATTTATTATTTTATGGAAGTGTGGTTTTATGCCATAAGATTGACATTTTAAATGCCAACTCACTCTTACTTTCTTTTTTTAATTTTTTATTGTGATATAGGTACATTTTATATACCCATACACTTTTTTAAACCAAGGTAATATCATAGCCACTATTATATAATATTTTATTTATATTTTATTTCTCCCAAGTTTTAAAGAATGCTTATATTTATAAAGGTACTTTTTTTTTTAACATGAGATGACATTTGGAATTTACTTCAAAATAAAATAAGAGCAGAATGAGGAGTGGATAAAAGTGTGGATAAACTAAGATGAAAAGTTGAACAAGAGTCAATAATGGTTAAAGTGATGTTCAAAATGTAAACTAGTACAACCATTAGGGAAAGTTCTCAAAAAAGTAAAGCTAGAAATTCCACTTAACTCAGTTACAAATCTTTCTATATATCATCCTGAAAAAATCAAAGACATCAATCATATTACAGTGAGCCATGCATAGCCATGTTTATAGCAGCAGCACAACTCACAGTAGCTAAAGCACAGAAGCAACCTAGAGGTCCATCAACAGATGCATGGATAGAGAAAAGATGGTATTTATGACAACAGAGTACTACTCTAGCATAAAGAATGGTACACTTGAGTCATTCATAGGTAACTGGACATACTTTGAGACTAAAGACACATGAGCTTAAATATCATATGGTTTCTCCTTCATGGGAAACTCAAAATATAAATAAAGAACAAATAAAAAACAGATAATAGAAGTAGGGTGATAGATCTTCTATAAAAAGGAAGGAAACCAAGAGGTTGAGGAACAGATGAAGAAGTTGATGGGAATGAAGATGTACTTTGTAAATGACCGACACTAAGTGAGGAATGGAATCATAACATACAACCAACGTACTAAAATAAATAAATAAATACAAGATACTGTTTTAAGTTTTTCAAAATATGTATGTCCAACATTCCACACAAAAAAGTTTTAACTAAGCATTTTACACCACTTTTATAAATTTAAACCAAATTTTGAGAAAGTAACTGAATTTATTTTTTCACTTTATCTGAAAAAATATTACATTATCATTTTCTGTTATAAAACAAAATATATTTCATTTGACAGATAAAAGTTTTCTTCTTTGTTTCACAGCTACATGAATATATAAATTTTGTTTGTTCATTTGTTCAACAAGGTGGGTATAGGTTACACGTAGAGAGGACCATCTTGTCCCACCAATGCAAAGTGCCTATTACAGTTACATAGAAAGGCCTAAGTAAAATCCTTTAATTTAACACAACTTAAAGCAGACTCCATCCTGGCAAACTGCCTACAGAAGAAACAACTATAAAAAATGGTGCTAGAGTCAGAAGGGCCCTGTCCTGGGTCATTTGTCAGCCCGGACATCATAAAGCCTATTAGGACCAACAGGCCCTGAAAGCATGAACTCCAGCTGATTGAATGCTAAGCCACATTTCAGGCAACTCCCCAGCAAAAGGGATGCAACTGCCACTAATTACTAGGTATTATCTATATAATGCTGTCCTAAATAATTCATATTTTAGGGTGGCCAAAATATGCTCATAACTTTTGCTTGACTCAACTGACATATACAATGTACTCATCAATACTGAAGATGCAGTTTAAATATCCCATCCTATTTCCATATCATGTGAACAAGTCAGTTTTGCAGAACATCACTGGAAAAATTATTAAATTTGGTTCCCTTAGATACAGAAAATCAGGAGACAGGAAACTGTGCTTAGGAAGAGTATCCTTCTTAAAATGATCATTTACAATGGATATTCAAGATAAAATAATCAGTTTAGAAGTATGAGTAGTCTACCAGAAGAAGTTTCAAAAATATGTACTGCGAAATGCCAAGGAAAGCATCTAGATGATTCTGTGAAGGCGAATAGGTTGATAAGTGGATGGCATGTTGTAAACTGTTCATTTTCCACCTGCCAAGACCCGATCTTTCCAAGCTGGCAATTTACACAGTCATATAGTAAATCGAAATGAAATAACTGTGATTTTAAGTCTGCAACAAACTCATTACTGACACTTCCATACTACTCTGTACCTTTAGAAAATATAAGAAAAGGAATGTTCAGTTTCGCAGTCAACCTTTGGCTGCCCTCTCAAGCCTGAATCACCAAGATCAACCACCAGCCACCCAAGCATAGTTAGTTAATATCTCATTTTTGCTAACTGCAAAGGAGATACTTTAAGATAGTGGGAAAAGGAAATATAGTGACAGTTATGGAAGGAAGTGTAGAGAAACAAACCGAATGCATGGTTATTTTTATGTATATGAAAGTCCTAGTGGGCCGGAGGGTTAGCTCAGTGGTTCCGGTGCCTGCCTCTCAAGCGCAAGGTCCTGAGTTCGGTCCCCGGTAACCACATACAATGCTGGGCGTGGAGACTCACGCCCACCAGCAATCAATGCCACATGCCACAGTGCCGGGCGTGTTGGCTCACGTCTGTGGTCCCAGCACTCGGGAGGCAGAGACAGGAGGATTGCTGAGTTCAAGGCTTGCCTGGACTACATGGTGAGTTCAGAGCCAGCCTGAACTACAAAGTGAGACCCTGACTCAAAAGAAAATAAAAAAAAGTCCTAGTGACTAGACGGCTGGTTGATGAAATAGAAGAAAGTCTAAGTTGGGGCCAGGATTTAGCTCAAGGGATACCATGCCTATCTTGCAAGCACAAGGGCCAGAGTTCGATCCCCAGTACTGCAAAAATTATGATAAATTTTAAAAAATTTAAAAAAGAAAGTCTGTGAGTGTGAGTCACTGTGGACTGATTTCCCTCAAGCATCCATAAAGGAAAACTGGTCCTTTCCAGATATGCAGGCTCCATGATGGATTCTAGGACCATGATGGTCCTGTCAAGATGGTGGGGTGAGCCAGACCACATGATGGTGCACACCAGTAATCTCAGGACTCAGGAGGCTGAAGCAGGAGGATCACCACAAGTTTGATGCCAGTCCAGGCTACATAGAGAGTTCAAGGTATCAAAGTACATAATAATATCCTTTTTCAAAAAAAATAAGAAATAAAAAAAAGATGGTGGAACAGAGCAATACTTCAGGTGGACTACTCAGAGCTAGAGGGAAAAATCAGAAAAAAAGACAATACTAATGAAGCATTAATTTAGAAGACCCTGGAGAGAGGCAAATTTCACGTTCAAACAGTTCTTAGGCCTGGATTCTATTGTTTCTTATTTTATTTTTGAACCCACTCCTGGAGAGATTTTTAGCAGACAGAAAGTTCAGACAACTTTCTGCAGCAGAAGAAGGCGGGACAGGAGGAACAGGAAGAGCAGCTCAGGTATTCCATCATGTAAAGATAACCACGTTTTACTGATCTGTTCATCTGCTGATAGGCGTAAAGGCTGCTTCCAAGATTTAGCTACTATAAATACTTTGCTATAAACATGGATATGCAAAGATCACTGTAACAGGATGTCTTACTGTTTTGGGATGATGCCTAGAAGAATAGCTGGATTGAACGGAATTTCCAGTTTTACTTTGTTGAGGCATCTCTATACTAATTTCCATAAAGACAATTTTGAGTCATCTGTAGGAGAACCCTGAGAGCATAATGTTAAATGAAATAAGAGTTACACAAGCTTAAATATTGTATGGCATCTCTTAGATGAGAACCCCCAAATATAAAGACATTAAAGAATAAGAAAAGATAGGTAACAAAAAACAGGGAGATGGATCTTTTGCAAAACAGTATATGAACAAGAGATGGGAAGGATGGGAGGAAAAGGGAATGAAAAAAAGACTTAAAGTGTATTAGGTCTATGTACCAACTCCACATAATTGTCCAGACCTGCTGGGCCCTGCTTCCCACACATAATTTAATCATTATGTACTCAAACATGTACTAATAAAAATAAAAAGGTTGAAAGTAGCTCACATGCTGTCTACATGAAGCCACCAAATGTTCGTTGTGGTTTTACTCAAATGTTTAGAAATAGAGAAAAAGATATGCAAGAAGAGGTCATCAAATCCCTTCACAAGTATAATAAGGCATTTTGTAAGGGCAACTCATGAGGGAAAGGAAAATCCCTCCAAGGACACCTGGGCCACACACCTCTCTCCAAATCTCTGCTGCAGCATCTCAAGAGGCAGAGGACTAGAGGACTAGACCTGTGCCTTAAGTCCCTCCCTTCTCCTCTGCAAGCCAGTGGGGATAGCCTGGCCCAGTGGCAGGCTGGAAAATTTGATGACACAACCACAGAAGTTGCATTTCATATTATCTCTTACAGACAGTTAGTGCCTGTCATCCAACACCTAAGAAAAACGAAGACCAGAGGGTAGCAAGACGAAAGAGCATTTCTATCCTGGTGTCTCATTTGCAAGGAAAAAAATAAAACATGATCTCATAAAGTGCTAAGGTATCATGGATGAAATGTGAGATGTTAAGAGTTTACAGAAAAGTGCAGAGGTCAAAAAAGAATCGGTAAGTACTAAAAACTGGCCAAGAGGGTTTTGAAAGCACAACTTGCCTTTTGATTCATTATTTAGAACCTAAGAACATAAATATTTGGAGTCATAGGAATATAAAGCTAGTAAATACATTTTGCAAAGAGCAGCTATCCCACTGTTTGCCTTTTGCTTCCCAAATAGGATTTCACATTATTAAATATCCTTTCTCCTAGACAGTAAGTGATTTTATAGCTTCTAAAAAGGAATGGTAATCAAGTAAGAAAAAAGGCCATACCTCCACACATGGCTCGCAAGTAACAAACAGATTCAATGCATGGTGCTTAATGCTGTTGGTACAGAATAACAATGACACACACAAAAATAACAAGTTCACTATGTGTTAAATGTATTACCTTTAGATTCAGATAGTTTATGTGAAGATTATTAAACTCTGATATGTCAATCTTACATGATTTATCCAAAACCTACTTAGAATGAGGCAGAATTTCTCTAGATCAGAGGCCAGAAAAACACAAGCAACAGGACAAAACCCGACTGCCACCTGTTTTTCTGTAAATAAAGGTTTATTAAAGTACACATGCCTACACTTACACTGTCTATAACTGCTGTCTCACTGTAATGTCACAGGTGGAGTAGCTGGGCAGACTATATGGCCCTCAAAGCCTCAAATATTTACTGTTTTGGCCTATAAAGGGAATGTCTGCTAGCTAATATACTAGACATTTCATTTATCATATATCACTGTGGTGCAATAATATAATAGGTATATACAATTTCAATAGCTAATGCTTTATTTTGCTGAATTAACTGAAGGATTGGAATTAAAGGCGTTTACATAATTTCAGTAGATTGGTTGAAAATACGGCTAACAGGTAGTCTGAGCTCACTAACCATCACTTTGTTTTCCCTCCCCTTGAATCTGAGGTGGTCCTGCAATTTCCTCTGATAGCAGATGTGGTGGGAGAGGTTTGGCAACTTCTGCTTTTACTCTCAGAGCTTTGGGTCACCATGTGAAGAGTTTGTCTCTCCTATCCCCGCCAGGGCCTGGTACACCAGGCATGGTGCCAGTCTTTCAAAGAAGCCATGGTAGAGGTCCTAGCCTCACATGGATTCCCAGTCAAACATGCCACATGGCCAGAACTGCACTCAGAAGACTACGCAACTGACAGAGTGAGAGAATAAATCATTATTTTAAGACACCATGCTTTATCATTAGACAGTCATAAAGGAATTCAAATTAAGGTTTTGATGTTCCATTTAGGATTTCAAAACTTTCTTTAGGATATGTAAATACTACTAAAACAAGATAAGAGCAAGAAACATCATTCTGTTCAGATGGCAATGTGAGCAAGCTAGAAGGAAAATGCCTTCCCCAAACTACAGGTAAGATATGGAGAATCATTTCAGGAAAAGCCAAGTCACTTGGCAACAATATAATATAATATAAATATAATCTAAATGCTGTGGGGAACATTTAATTCCTCATTTCAGTGAACAAGAGTTTCAGAATCTAACCTTTGAACAAATTATTTTCCTCAGTTTACTTATTAAACAGCAAACAAGCCAACAGAAAGTCTTCATGAAAGCAAAAAAAAAAAAAAACTTGTGAGTTTGACTTGACTAATGACCTTATAATGGATTATTAATATGAGGATCAAAGTTGATAAACACTGAAAGAAAATAATTGAGTAGAAGAAAACAGTGAGAAAGATGTTAATTCAAAGAGGAAAGTAAGAGCCCCCTTTAAGTCAGAATACACGGAGCAAAGGATTAGATTTATAGTAGGTTACTGAGAAGGTGACTCAGGCAAATTTATCTAAACTTTATCTGAAGAAAAAAATGACTTCAACAAACCACTGAAACACATGTACCTCTAAAAGGAGAGTAAAATGGTCCAGCCACTATGGAGGATCCTCAAAAAAGGAATGGAATTACCACATGATCCAGTAATCCCATTCAAGGGTATATATCCAAAAGAACTAAAGCAGCATCTCAAGAGATATTTGCATACCCATGTTCATTACACCACTAGTTACAGAAGCCAAGACATAGAAGCAGCCTACATATTTATTAGTAAATGAAATGATAAGCAAAATGTGATTCACACATGCAAGAGAATGTTAATCAGTCTTAAAAAGGAAATAAATTCTCACATATGCTACAACATGAATGACCCACATTATACCAAGTGATATAAACCAGAAACAAAAAGAAATAATTTCATGATTACATTTATAGGAGGTCCATGAATAGTAAAATTCAGACATAAAGGAGAATGGTGTTTGGCAGGTGCTAGAGGCAAGAGGGAGTGAAAAGTTGTTAAACAGGTACAAGCTTCAGTTTGGCTAAATGAAAAGGTTCTAGAGATCTGCTGCACAGCAACAATATACTTAACACCCCTGATGTGTACCCTTTACATTGGATAAAATGATAAATTTTATGTAATAGTTTTACAATAACTATAAAATTGGTTTTAGAAAAGACTAGAAGAAAAACTCCAAAATGATTTCAGTGGCTAGCTATGACAGTGGGATAATGGTTGAGTTTTTCCTTCTTTTTTTTTTTTTTTTTTTTTTTTTTTTTTTTTTTTTTTTTTTTTTTTTTTTTTTTTTTTTGAGACAGAGTCTCGCTTTGTAGTTGAGGTTGGCCCTGAGCTCACTATGTAGCCCAGGCAAGCCTCAAACTCAGCAATCCTCCTGCCTCTGCCTCCCGAGTGCTGGGATGATAGGCGTGAGCCACCATGCCCAGCATTGTATGTGGTTACCTGGATCTAACTCAGGGCCTTGCACTTGCAAGGCAGGCACTGGAACCACTAAGCTAAATCTCCGGCCCTTTCCTTTTCTTTATTTGTATTTTAATGTGGCTATGCCTTTTTGTTTTTAGCTTGCTTTTATAGTCTGAATTGAAAATGTTAGTAGCCTATGACTTAAAAAGGAATAGAGGTCGATAGTTTAAAAATAATGACTATCTTACAATTTTTAGGAAAGGATTTTTAAAGTGTAAGTGGGATGAAATAAATAATTCCAGCATAAAATAAATATATATAAAAACAGAAAAGCACAGCAGTATTTATAAATCCAAGAGCAAGTTTCTTGAAAAATAATATTAGAAACATTTTTGACAAACATAATCAATAAAATGAGCAGAAGAAAATGCCCATTAAATAAATTATGAGTATTAAACTAGACAAAACAACTATTAAAAACTTTTGCAACTGTAAGAAATAACGAAGAAGGCACAATTGTAATATATTTGAAAATTTAAATCAGGCTTGGTAGATTTTATCGGTAAAGAATCAAGGGAATATTTTCAGCTTTGTGAACTATACAGTCTCAGTAGAAACCACGCAAACTCTGTGGTTTTAACGTAAAACCAACCACATGCAATATATAAATACAGGCCTGTGATTCTGTTTCAATAAAAAATTTACAAAAGCAGCAGTGGGCCACACCCACTGGTCTATCTTTGCAAGTTAAATAATGAAGGCCAAATCCCTTTTTCTGTGTTTGCCCCTAAAATTTGGCCTCCTTATCATGATGATAATCTTCACAAATGAAATGAAGAACCAGAGCTGTTATCTTTTTCTCTGGGTCCACTCACATCTTCACCTATAACATTTCTTTTTTGTGTTTTTGTACAAGGGATCAAATTCAAGACCTTGTGCCATTGAGGCAGACACCAGAACCACTGAGCTAAATCTCCAGCCAATAACACAATTTTTCCCCCTGGTACCAGGAATGGAACTCTGGACTTTGTGCTTGCAAAGCAAGCAACAATCACACCATTGAACCAAATCCCCAGCCCTTATAGCATTTCTCATTAGAAATCACTGATTAAACTTTCAGATTCTGGATGTTCAGAATACAGTAATTTCTCTCCAACATTTCATACATTATAATACACATGCAACCAAGAAAAGAAAAACCTAAAGTGCCATAAATTCTAGAGATAAAGTAAAAATGTCTTGGCCTAGGAGGGCTCACAAGTACCCTATTGTCAGGTAATACCTCAAACCCATATTGATTATAAGAAATTGTTATCTTAAAAGCCTTTGAGTTCCAGGCCTTGAAGCAGGTACTACAGTAAGGACCATTAAGCAGAGCACAGAAAGTACTGCTTTTTGATACAACAAGCAGTTACCTCAATTTAGGCTGAGCATTCCCCTTAAGATCACCGGAGTCAGGTGGGGGTGTAGCTCAGTGGTTGTAGTATTTGTGGACAGTGCACAAGGCCCTGTGTCCCATCCTTAAGGCGGGAAAACGGAGGGAGCAAAGGTCACCACGAGGTAAACAACCTGAAAAGCTGCTCAGCCACTGAAGAAATTAGGCAATGCATAGAACTTCAGAAAGGGCTTTGTGTCCTGATTTCGAAGTGAACCTGTTGAAAATTTTAAATCCTGAAAAATTCCATGCCAAGAATTCAAAGCTTTAAAATAAAAATGAGAAGTTAAGGGCCGGAGATTCACCGCAGTGGTTCTGGCGCCTGTCTTGCATGTGTAAAGTCCCCGGTTCGATCCCCAGTAACCACATACAACAATATGGGAATTTGTGGATAACACACCACAGTGCCAGGCATGGTGGCTCACACCTGTCATCCCAGCACTCAGGAGGTGGAGACAGGAGGACTGCTGAGTTCGCGGCTTGCCTGGGCTACATAGTGAGCTGAGGACCAGCCTGAACTACAAAGCGAGACACTGTCTCAAAAAAAAAAAGAGAAAAGTTAAGGGTGTAATTTTAGAAAACCTGAACAGAACTTTTAGAGGTGATATCTATTTGAACCTAGCTGTTGAGAAGCACAGCGTTTAACAGTTAAATGTAAAAAAAAAGGGTGGAAGAATGATTAAATAACAATTATAGGAGGTCAAACCACAATGATTCGTCAGAAAGCGATGTGGGGAGCCCAACTTTAAATAGTTTATATATGTTGATACCTGTGGAAACAGATGCAACTGAGACCGTGACGTTAGAAAAGAAGGACTTCATGCTAAGTGGCACCTCTGACGCAGAGTTACCGGCGCTGCCCAAGGAACACAGAGCTGCTCAGGGTGAGGCGGCATTTTATCCAAGGCCAACCAAGAGGAAGCCCCGCCTCCCTTCCCGGCTCTGCTCTCCAGTGCCCTCTACTGGTAGGTGGGAAATAGGCACAACCAGAAAAAGAAAAAAAAAAAAAAACAGTTTGCAGAGTCTGGTGCTTAGAAAAAATAGCACATCAAAAGCTACTGATTTGGAGCTGCACAATAATTCCTGAAAGACTGGCCACCTCTGAAACCTCTATACAATTCCTACAACCTGGACCGGGTAGTGTGCCACTTGTACTGCCAGTGGTTAGGGAGGCAACTTAATGACTTAGTAAGACTTTATCTCAAAATAAAATATAAAGCACGGGACTGGGGATGTAGCTTGGTGTGGTGACCCTGGGTTCAATTCTCAGTACCAAAAAAATGTGCTGGCTGCCTACCACACACACACAAAAAAATTACAGCCTTGATTCCAAAAGTTTTCTTAAAGATCAGAGACAAACAAATGGCATGAGATACTTCTTTTAGAGAGACTTCTGGTATTAAGTAGGAATTCACTTCATTAATATCAATTATTATTTTCTTCTTTGCATTAGTTATGATTTTGTCCCAAGTCTGGCTTGGGAGACTACTGGCCAAGTATCCTCCCACTGAACTATATCCTCAATCCCATGGTTTGAGAGTTTTGAGGAGAAAGATGTAGTTTTCCAATAATCTTATTTCTCTTTATTTTTTCACACAAAATGCAAGCTAGAGCATTATGTCTACAAATCAACAATTCTTATAGCCAGATAAAGAATGTAAAACTAAGAGTAGTATAAACTATGAACAGTGTAACTCGACATAAATGGAAAATCCTCAGGCAGCTCTTGCATTTGGTTACAAATGGCAACCAATGGGGTGATGCTGACATTGTCCTGTTATGATCAGCTGTTCTGGGATGAACTCACAGGGCAAAGGGTACACACAATCTGTTGAAGAACATTTATTGTAAGGGAAGACTTCTTGTGCACTAATTCACTTTTGACAGGGGATGTGTAAAATCAAAGAGCACTTAGCTACTTACTGCTTAAGTAACAAGAGTAATTTTCTCCTGTTTACAGAAAACTGTTTGACCTTACTATGACCAAACCATTGTGTTTATCACACCATGTCTTGGCATGGCAAAATACAGGATTTTTAACTTGACCTCTCCATTGAAAGAAACAAAACAAAAGCACTAGTTTGCTTTTATTGAATAATGAATCTGGATTTGGCTCAGAAATAATCTAATGTGCTGTTTTCACTTTTCTATTTTTGAGACAGTTTCACTAAGTTGCCCAGGCTGGTCTCAAACTTGCCTCAACCTTCCACAGAGTGCTGGGATTATAGACATGAGCCACCATGCTCAGCCCATTTTTGCCAATTCAGCACCACATTTGAAACTGAATGACAACTCACAATGTCATTAATATTTACCCTGGAAGCCAATTTGTAAGCAACATAGCAGACCATTACTTCCCACTCTGCTTTTGACCACTGTAATTTTACCATTCTTTTTATTTCTAATTTCTATAAAATTACACATAACCAGATCCACATAAAACAAAAAAAAACTCTTCAAGGATAGGAAGGAGAAACTGAAGAAATTTGGAGACTGTCTCAAAGATATTTCAAGTTTTCATCATATTTTTCTTTTAGCTGCCCATGTACAAATCCGTTGCACAACAATCCTGAAACTTACCACCTAGGTCTCTGTCTACTGCAGTAACTCTAAAAAATGCAAAAGAATTCTAGGTGTATGACCTAGAGAAAGATTAACACTTGACTATGAGAAATTAAGCATACATGTTCATGGTAGCCCTATTAGTAAATGGGAACTTGAAAGCGATCTGAATGTCAAACAGATTGGATTGGTAGAGTATCATATCTATGCCATAGAACATGTGCATGTAAAAATACAAATTTATGTATATAATGCACACAGGTATGTACATATAGATATATGTCTGTATGAATATACATCTACATGTATGTCAAAATGAAATGATGAGTTAAAGAATAAGAATTTCCAGGTGGCCAATGTGAATTGACAGTACACTAGAGTCAAACTATTATTGTCTCTGGGAAAAGGGCAGGAGAATGAAACCCAAATAAGGGATAAAGAGCTCAGCCAATACAACTGTTTTCTTTCTTTATGAAACGGTGGGTGAAAACAAAATTATAAAATAATAATAATCTGTCCATCTTATGGCAATAATGTATCTTTTATTCTTCTATCTAGATTTCTGCAAATTTTAAACTTTGTGATGATTAAACTTGATTGTCCACTTGATTGGCTTGTAAGCCCACAGGGGATTAGTAACCTACTGGGTGTGTCTGGGAGAATCACAGAGACGTGGCTTTAGAGTTTGTATCTGCTCCCTGGCATTGTTTCCCTGCTGTGCTTCCTGGTTGCCATGGACTAAGTATCTGTGTTCTCTGTGTGCAATTTCTGCCTTGGAGCCAGCTGTCCATGGACTGAATCCTCTGAAACTTTGAGACAAATTAAAACAGTCCTCTTTTAAAATATGGATGTCAGGTACTATTGTGTTCAGGTGGCAGGAAAGCTGACTAATAAAAACTTCTTACTGGAGAAAACAAAAGCCAAACTTCATGTTAGCTACCCTGGTCAAGATCCCAAAGATGGAATTCTGTCTGTATCTATTTCCTAGCTGAGCATTAGCAATGGCAGATAGTCCCTAGAGTATCTGATGGCTTCCAAACATGCCAAAATTTCAATAATTTCAGCCCAGACAGTGACGTGTGGGCTGTTCAAAGGCAGTATAAAACATGTTCACCACATAAGGCACAATGTAATATTAGCTACTGCAGCAAACAAAACTCAGTGGCTTAAAACACTGGGCATTTATTATTGATCTACATCCTCTGATCACCTGAGGGGTTCTGCTAAACTGGGCTAGCACTGACTGATCTTGGCTGACCCACATATGCTTCTGCTTTGGCATGGCAGTTAGACTGGAAGTTTCCTGACCTAAAGCAATGTGTCTCACATGTTGGCCCATCAGCTGGTTGTTACCTAGACAATGAGATTAACCAGGCTTTTTGGAAACTCAGTTAACTTAGCATGTTAACTGAGACTTGCCCACATCTCAGCAAGGTTCTGAGGGAGATAGTGGAAGTAAGCTGCTTCTGTAGTATCTTCTTGGCCAAAGGAAGTCACAAAGACAGGCAATATTTAAGGAAAATGCACACTACTTCTTAACTAGAAGAGCTTCAAACTCATCTTTGAAAGCTTAGGGAAGGGGCGAGCATGGCACAGATAGTATAGATATAAATATTTAGAAACATTTGTCATCTCCCACACCATGGCTTGTGAATCAACAAGAGCGTAAGTGCTCTGGTCACCTTTATATACTACGAAATCTGAAAGATAAAGTGAAACATTGTATGTCAGAAGAGGATCTTAGTAGGTTTTACCTTCAATATTTTGTTTTTGGATTTTAGGCTTTATGTACTGCTCAAGCACATTTAAACAGCCTTAATCCTCTGGAACAAATAGGTGTGTTTTCATGCAGCTCACAAATTACCTCACTTAAAATTATTTTCTGGCTACTAATGGACAACTAATAGAGGCTGGTGACCTGAAATTATCTCAAAAGTCACCTTTACAATAGTGAAGATTGAGCAGTAAATAGAGTCTATAGGCTGGTATGATTTTCCTGGGGCCAAAGCATATCTGTACAATGACTTATTAAATAATTCCACTCAAAGTTGTAAATCTAAGTAGAAAAAATACAAATCAATAAAAAAACACAGTTGAGCACTTCACTACCTAAGATTTTCATGACCTTCTGCAAGGACGAAGATTGATATTGGAAAGAAATTCTCAAATGTATGGTCTGATAAAGATTAACAGGCTCTGGTTTGCCTTACTCTTAAGAATTCATTTTTGCTGTCGCTAATCTTTCTATTTATTAACTTTTTTGCTTACATCATGGTATCAATATATACTTTTTCCTTATGTCCTATCTGCTGTGTAGAAGAGTTTAAAAGCCAAAGAAGTTTGACAATCTGTCAGCCCCATGCTTAGTCAAGCCCATATTTGCTCATAAAAGAAACTGTGTGAAGACACAGAACTTGGGTTCCTGAGCTTTGTATAGTGTATGAACTCATAGGAGCGACAACAGGAACTGTGGCCCTACTTAAGTAATAATGCGTGAGACAAGCCACAACAGCACTGGATTTAGTAGCCTCTTATCTCGCCAGATGTTTCTTTGTAGTGTTTTTTTTTTTTCAGTTTTAGGAATAGATCCCAAGTCTACAACATCAACCTTTTAAAAAAATTGAGATAAAATCAACAAGCCATAAAATTTATACTTTAAAACAGTCTGATTTGGTGGCTTGTAGAATATTCACTGAGCACTAGGACAATAATTAGTTAACTAATTCCAGAAATGTCCATGAGAGAAACTTCCAGTAATTTACTTTGGGTGTCAAGGGCAGGGTACTGGAAGTTGCGCCCAGGACTGTCACACTGAGTTGCATTTCTTAGACCTTCTTGCTTCTTTATTTTGAGATAGGAGCTTGCTAAGTAGCTATGTTACTCAGGCAAGGCTTGAACTTGTGGTCCTCCTGCCTCAACTTTCCAAAATGCAGTGGTTACAGGTGTGCACTGCCATGCCTGGCTCTCTACTGTCCATCTCAGTGGCTTTGCCCACTACATTTCATGTAACTGATATCATATGACACATGTATGGCCTTTTGTTTCTGGCCTTTCACACATACTTTTGGATCAGTGGGAGAACTTACAAATCCAGTGTTATCAACCCAGCACAGCCTTGCTTTTTCCAGGTGGAAGCCAGTTTTAGCCTAGCAATCCATCTCACAAAAGATCCAAAACATGAATTCATCTCTTCAGGTGCTAAGCAAATTGCTAATACTTGGGCAAAGATGAAGAGAAAGCTTACACAGCACAGTGACCCAACACAAATGCTCCCAATCCCTTAAGCCTTCTTTTACTGAAGCAGATCCTTTTTCTTCCTCAGAAATCTCTGCTACCCCCTTGAGCTATTGTTCAACTACTTCTTTAGATCATTCTCCAAATCATTCCTTTTTTTCCCAAATGCTTCCTTTTGCAGAGATTGTGAGGACTTGTCATAAATCATTTGGCCATCTGAAGTTGCCATGCTGTATGCCAAGGACTTCCACTCTAACAGCCTGAAGGAGATCCTCATTGGAGGGATGGGGGGGCGGGAAGAGAGGGAAAAAGATTTGAAGAAGAGTAAGCAGGAAACAGGGAAGGGCTGATTTGGAAGGTCCCTAAAGGAGATGGGCCTCTCTCACTGTGGTCATAGGGCTACAGTGAGAATACAGCAATGTACCATGGGCTGACTAGAGATAGTTCGAAGCTTCAGACCTCATGCTGTCACAGAAGTATGAAGTTCATGTCACCTCTGTCATCTGGGTACCCCAGCCTCTGCTCAAGTCTCCAGTGTTCTTATAAGGTTTCCTCAGCTTTGGCCTTCTGTCTTTGTCCAGGGGCTCAGCAAGTTCTTCTAGAAACATATGCCTTGGTTTTACAGGGCTCTGCTGCTGTAGGCTATGTTGTCAATAGAAGGAGACAGCGAAGAGGTTGTAAGCTGTTCCCTTCATCCCCTTTCTCCTCAATACTCACAGCTCTAAATTCTCCCAGAAACCAGCATGCATTTCCATCTGTGCAGGAACAGAGAGGAAATAGCATCTTCTGGGCCTGGTTCAATCAACAGAGAGGCTCTGATTTGGGAACTGGGCAGGGGACAGCCCAGGGCAGTGGTGGTGATGTAGGAGAGCCCACCCAGGCAGTTTATAACACTGAAAACTCTAAAGGATTCACCATCACTGGCCTTCAAGTTAACTATTAAATACATGCCACTACATACTGTTGTGATTTGAGTGTTTGCCAACAGTTCCTGATTTGGAGGCTTGCTAGCCACGTTGAAAACTTTGAGAACTCTAACTGGTAGGACTACGGGAGGCCTTTAGATTTTACTTGGAGTGCTGCCCTTCAAGGGTTGAAGGTAGCTGTTCTGTGATTCCTTGAGAGTTCTTGAGAGAGGGTTGTTATAAGAGACAAGTTGGGCTGGAGTTTTAGCTCAGTGGTTCTGGTGCCTGCCTAGCAAGCCTATTGTCGCTGGTTCAATCTCTGGCAACCACATACAAGGATACCGGGCATGGTGATGTAGGCCCACCAACAGTGAGTACCACACATCACAATGCTGGGCGTGGTGGCTCACACCTGTAATCCCGGCACTTAGGAGGCAGAAGCAGGAGGATTGCTGAGTTCCAAGCTTGCCTGGGCTACATAGGGAACTCAGGGCCAGCCTGAACTACAAAGCAAGACCCTGTCTCAAAAAAAAAAAAAAAAAAAAAAAAAAAAAAAAAAAAAAAAAAAAAAAAAAAAAAAAAAAAAAAAAAAAAAAAAACAAAACAAAACAAAAACAAAATGGCAAGTATGTGGCCTCTTCATCCCTCTCTGCTTCCTGAACTCAGATGTGACTGCTTGCCCCCTGCTATTGGCCATGAGGTGATGTAATCCAGGGGTGGCCCCCACCAGAGCATGTGCTGTACTGTTTGGGATTTTAATCTCCAAACTAGACTAAATAAATTCCTTTATCCTGTGAAGTTTGCCTGTTTTGGGTACTTTCTGACAGTGACAGAAAAGAGACTTCACATATTTTTTTCTGATTTAAAAGACTAAATAGTTACAAACAATAAATTACATAAATAAGTGATGGGAAAAAACCAGAATAGCTCCAGATAAAGCTAATGTTCCTGAGTTCCTGTTATAATGTTCCATATATATATATATAAAATCCATATATATATATATATATATATATATATATATATATATATATATATATATATATATATATATATATATAAATTCCAAGGCTTAATTCTGCTCTGAGTCTTTTCCTATACCACATTTCAATGAATTTAACTTTCTAAACCAGATGCTTCTTGACTTACAAAGAGATTACATCCCAAACAACCCATCATAGGTTGAGAATAGTGAAAAGTGAGAATGCAGACCATTGTAAATCTGGGACTGTGAATTGATATCGTGTTTGACACCCCTCTGTAATTTCTTTAATTTTTCCTCTTTGGTAACTTACATGGATGTATTTTTGTATGAGTAGATAACCCTGTCTTTTTTATGCTTGCGGGGCAGCGCTGGGAATTGATTCTGGGACCTTATGTATGCTCAGCCTTTTTAGATGCTTTTTGCTGTAGTCAGATTTGTCTCTTACTTGCCAGAAACTGAATAGAGAATCTGTCACAGAGAATCAGAACAGCAAGCCCAGAAATGATACAGAAACTCAATTCTGGAGATGTAGTGCGTGGGGCCACAGAAGCCCAGAAGTGCTGGCCCCTGTTGTTCTGGACTTGGCAGTGTTGAACAATGCAGCCTGACAGTCACCTCACATTAGAAGGCTGTGGTGACCAGCAGAGTTGTGACTGTGATAAGCCTGTGTTGGAGAGACTCAGTCTTGAGCCACAGTCTAGAAATGAAGTCTAAGTTCACAGTTACTGTTACTGGCGTGAGGGACTCAATCCAGCACTTTGTACATGATAAACACATCCTCTACCACTGAGCTATGTGGCCAAGAAATCCAGAGTTCTTTGTAATTAGTACAGATGCAATTCAGCTCTGACTTTCACATAGGGTTTGTTACGGCTTGTAGCTAGATAGCCCCAAAGTTTCATGTGCTCATAGGGGAGCTTTCCAGAGATGGCTGCGTCTAGGATGTGTGATAACAGGATTAGTGTGTGGTAGTATATTATCCCACTAAAAGGTTTATCATAGTACTGGGTGGGGATAATAGGAAGCCCCACCTGAAAGGTTTGTAGTGTGTACTCAATAAATGGGAAGGGAAGGCTGGCTTTACTTCCTTCTGCCTGTCATGCCATGAGCTATTTTTCTGTGATGCCTCTCTGCCATGTCACGTGGCCTTGGAGCCAGCTATGGACTGAAACCTCTACAAACTGAGCTGAAATAAACCTTTCCTCCTTTAACTGTGGGTGTCAGGTATTTTGTCTCAGCAATGAGAAAAGCAACTAAGACAGGTTACTGGTAAGAAATCTGATGTTCTTTTTCAAATTTTTATCTCCTTTTTTTTTTTTTCTGATGTGATAGGAAACTGAACCCAGGATTTTATCCATGTTGGGCAACTGTTCATTCGCACCGCTGCAACTCACTCCAGCATGGATATTATTTTCAGTCCACACTTGCAGGTGATCTCAGCCAATCTGTTAGCATTTAGCATTAATGTTTTTGGTTGACTTCAAAAATTAGTTTGCTTCCAGTCTTCTCTCCTAACATACAACTTCTATCTCACATACATCTCAAAATATTCTCACCTCATTCACATATCAGCAATTTTGTTGAGCCCATAATTTCCCAAATACTCTGCTTTTATCTCATTCTACTCTAACCTCCACACAGTAGCTGAGACTCAGAAAACACAAATTTAATTATCCAGCCTTCAAAATGTGTCCCAGTAAAACCTACAGTCCCTTATTGTGGCCTATCAGCTCCATATAATCTGCTACTTCCCTCTTGCCCTGTGACCTCACCGACCTAACTAAGCTCCAGCCACATCAGGCTCCATGCTCTTTCTCTAGCAATACTAAGTACATTTTTGCCTCAATGCCCTGGACTTAACTATTCCCTCTGCCTGCTCTTCTTCCAGATATCTGCATGTCATACTCCCCCTTACTTTGAACTTTTGCTGAAATGCCACTTTATCAATGAGGCATTTCCATAGAACTCTTACCACTTTTAAGTATTAATATTTTTTGAGGGAATGAGACAAGAATTCACTTTGTAGTTCAGGCTGGTCCTGAACTCACTATGTAGCCCAGACTAGCCTCAAAATTGTGGCAATTCTCCTGCCTCTGCCTTCCAAGTGCTGAGATTACAGGCCTGTGCCACCAGATGCAGCCTGAAGTATTCATTTTGACCTTGGGAATAGGGTGTACTAAGCATTAATAAACTCACTGGCATTCAGAATAGTTAGATGCTAATTGTTAACCTTAATGAGATAAACAGAAAGGATAAAATAGTTTGATAGAAATGCAAGATTCTACTATTGTATCCATTTAGATAGATCATGTTGGCCCACACAAGCCAGTAACTATGAGCAGAACTCCACATAGGAATGATCTCCTGGTAGTCACTTGTGTTACGTCTGTTGCACTAGAACTATTGCCCAGTACTCTTTAAACTTGTGATGATCCTTTCCACTTAGTACTTATTTTACAGCTATTAAACTCCATGCCATAAAACTGGGATAGTCTGTTAAATTTTCTAGGAAGTCAAACATTTATAAAACCTTTAAAATGTGTTCAGTAAAAGGTATACTTGAATCTTGGATGAGTTTAATGTATCTTCTTTGGCAATTAACCCTTTGATTTCAGAATTTTGAAAAACATGCCCATCTTTGATCTGGCTACAAAAACAATAAAGCCTTAAAGTAAGAACTGCCTGCTCCTTTAAGACCAGAATCAAGTAAATGGCCAGGCAGATGGTGGTTTAAAACTGAAGAAATCCTGGGGGGCACAGGGGAAGGGTAAAGAAGATGGGAAAAGTGAAAAGACTGCAGAAAACAATTCCAAACTTTCCTCTGCTCCTTATTCCTGACACCTGAGCTATAGAACCTCCTTACTGTCTTATCTCAACTGGGGAAAAAAATTAGGGTAATATAGCTGTAGAATGAGGACAGACCTCAGTTTGAACTCTCTTGGCTTCTAACAAATCTGAATTCTAATCTTTGATTTACATAAGAGATAATACCTTCCTTATGGAGAGCTCCTGAGAACAAAAGGAATCAGAAGAATATAAATGCAAAAGGCCTGCATATGAATCTCATTTCCTGCATCCTATCCCCCCAGCATCTGACAAGTTCCTCCTGGCCGTGTGGGCTGAGGACTCCACAGGAGTACTGGTCTTGCACCTCACTGCAGATCCACTGAAGCTATCAAGGCCTTGTGGAAAGGTGAGCAGTATTGTCCCCATGGCTTCTGACAATCTGTTAACCAAATGGAAGCACTTATTTGGCTATTGATAGTCACTGTATTCTTTGCTATGTGATGGCAGGTGCACTAAGTGCATTTAAAAAAAAATCTTTATTGGGGGCTGGAGATTTAGCTCAGTGGTTCCAGCACCTGCCTCTCAAGTGCAAGGCCCTGAATTCCATCCCTGTAACCATATACAATGCAGGGCGTGGTGACTCACACCCAACAGCCATCAATACCACATACCACAGTGCCGGGCGTGGTGGCTCAGGCCTGTAATCCCAGCACTCGGGAGGCAGAGACAGGAGGATTGCTGAGTTCCAGGCTTGCCTGGGCTACATAGTGAGCTCAGGGCCAGCCTGAACTACAAAGCAAGACCCTGTCTCAAAAAAAAAAATCTTTATTGGTACACTGTATATACACATCATGATCACGCTCAAAATCATGTGTGATATATGGTGGTGACATCAATTTGGGTAAGATGGCCTGGGGCAGCCTCTCCCGTGGAGGAGTGGGGCCAGCTCAGTACATGGCCCTAAGACTCACAGATGATTCTCTGGGAGTTTACAGATTGGTTTTTGGTAGGATGACCCACTATTTCCATCAACTAGAGGGAATGCTGAAGCCAAGAAATAGTTATTTATAGTTCTTCTTGAGTTTAGGAGCTGGATTCTAGGGAAGAAAGAGGCAGAGAGGAATATTCTTTTTTATGGGAACTAGGCAAAAACAATAAATTCAATTACCTTCAAGATGCACTAAATATTTGGTAATACTAATTCTGTAATTTAGTAATTCTGGAAGATTTCTGCTCAAGTCTAAGACAAGCAACAGCCAGAATAAAAAATCTCTCCAACTACACTGCTTTATTATTATTATTTTTTTTTGTGGTACCAGGGATCAAACTCAGGGCCTTTGTTTTAAAAAAAAATTAACTGGCTTATTGAGGATTCTCATATGTCTTAGGGACATAATCTTAATTTCTCCTCCCTACTGCCTTTAATTTATTAAAGCTACCTTTGGCAATGGCTATCAAATTTCTTAAACCATCTTGATCAGAGTCCAAAACTGGTGAACCATGTCAATGATTAAACCTACTTAAACCAACAACTAGATAAACCAGTACAATTACACCTTCATCTTTGCAAGATTGGAAAGTTAATTTTGGAAAATCAACACCCTTTACAGAATCAATATAGTTTATATATTAAAAACTAGTTATAGTAATTTACTTCCTTATTATAGAATTTAACTAAGTAAAAGCCATCCTCTATGCCTATATAAATGAGCTTAACTATTGTCTTCCAACAAAGACTATACTTTGTCATATTTTAAACACCTTTAAGTTTTGGGCACCAGAGTAAGTGGTTATCAATAAAATGTTCAGAGAAACTAGCCATCAAAGCTAACTCCTAAAGGGCAAAGGATTACTTAAAAAATAGCGACCAGGGAGGGTAAATACATTGCTTAGAGTTGATAATACCATGACGTATAGAAACTTTTGTAAAATAATAAATATACTTTGGTTTCTTTTGTGTATACTATACTTTGGAAGATTTATATAATCTGTTTCTGTTGAGGTGTTTATTTTCTTATTTCTTTTGTAAAAGACCTGGTATAAGGGTCTGATGTAGAAGTTATCAAACCCTGTATTACAATACACATTTAAATGACTGTAACAGAAAAACACTGACATAATGATACTTAATAACTCCAAAGTTCGGCAGTTTAGGAAAGAAACAAAAAAACAAAAGGAAGGGGCCAGAGACTTAACTCAGTGGTTCCAGTGCATGCCTAGCAAGTCCAAGGTCCCTGGTTAGAACTCTGGTAACCACATACCATAATACTGGGTGTGGTGACTCACGCCCAACAGCAATCAGTACCACACACCACAGTGCCAGGCATGGTGGCTCACGCCTGTCATGCCAGCATTTGGGAGGCAGAGGCAGGAGGATTGCTAAGTTCCAGGCTTGCCTGTGCAGTGAGCTCAGGGCCAGCCTCAACTACAAAGTGAGACCCTGTCTCAAAATAAAACAAAACGATGGACCGAAGATTTAGCTCAGTGGTTCTGGCGCCTGTCTTGCAAGCACAAGTTTCTGAGTTTGATCCCCAGGAACCATGTCACACCCACCAGCAACCAATACCACATACCACAGTGCAGGGCATGGTGGCTCACGCCTGTAATCCCGGCACTCGGGAGGCAGAGACAGGAGGATTGTTGAGTTCGAGGCTTGCCTGGGCTACATAGTGAGCTCAGGGCCAGCCTGACCTAAAAAGCGAGACCTTGTCTCAAAATAAATAAATGAATAAAACAGAATGAAAAACAAAAGGAAGAAAATTTGTAAGTCTTACAAGGACTACCTATACATTTAAATATTTTTACCTGAGGAATGATTTCAACTATTAACTATTAGTAAAATATAATAGGTTGGATAGTTCAAATAAGTTAATTAGATCCATATCCGAGTTGTATATAATCAAACATTAAACAAAGTTATAAGAAATGCCTTAGGGAGCCGGAGATTTAGCTCAGTGGTTCTAGTGCCTGCCTCGCAAGCACAAGGTCCCTGGTTCAGTCCCCAGTAACCACATACAATACCAGGCATGGTGGCTCATGTCTACCGGCAGTCAGTACCACATACCACAAGTGCCAGGCTTGGTGGCTCAAGCCTGTAATCCCAGCACTCTGGAGGCAGAGGCAGGAGGATTGCTGAGTTCGAGGCTTGCCTGAGCTACCTAGGGGAAGAAAATAATTTTTCATTATTAGAAAATGGCTTTACTGAAAACTCTATCACTACATACTCTGTATCGCTACTCTATATCACTATATCCTATATCACTACATAAAATATTCCCAAAAAAGGCTTGTGTTCATTTCAATGGGGACATTTAAAAAATGGGTTCTTGCAAGACAAGTGCAAGAGAATTTTTTTCCAGGCCATGAGTAATTACTGATTCTTTTTTTTTAGCAACTCAGAACACCCTACACTGCACCACATTTAAATAGGCACTGCATAAACCAAATGGAGATAAAACCAATCAAGAACTTGAATGCCACTCCAGATTGGTCACCCAAAACTCAGTCTTACTTAGCAATAAAATACAGGTAACAGGATGTCTACTCAGGAGACTTACAGGTCGCGGGTTACACTGGTCAGCACATGCACAAGTACCTTGGATGGAACCACTTCTAGATTTAAATGATTCTTCTGGCTCTTGTTGTTTATGTGAATGATCTTTCAAAGTTAAGGTTAGATGAGCTGAACTATAGGACAAAACAGGTGCTCTAATGAATGTCATATGATACAGGTATCCCATTTAAAGTGACTTAGAATGTTCTAAAACATACAGTGAAGGGAGGCTTCTGTGAGAAACTAAAATGCGGATTAGAGGGTAACTCCATAGCCAATGATGGCGAACCTTTCAGAGCCCTCAAGTGATGCAAACAGCCCACTGTGGCACATGTGCCATAGGTTCGCCCCCACTGGCAGAAACCATTAGCTGGATAAACTTGTGTCAGCTCAGATGGAACCACCGTGCACCAACAAGACGGCACAGAACCAAAGTCACTTCTAGTAACTACCACCTATTCATGCTGCCAGGTGAAGCAAAATTAAAGAAAGGAAATAAAAGCACAAAGATAAAAAAAAATGAAACAGTTATGGGTAAAGAGGTCACCCCATTATCAAACGGAAAAAGACAAAGCCAGCACATGAAAACGTTCTTGCTTCTTTCAAATAAGACAGGCAACACTTCATTTAGATAACCAAAAATAACATTTTATAGAAAGGGGACCATGACATTACTCACCTTATCTTTGTAAAATCTCAAACAAAACAGGCAATACTTTATTTAGATCTCCAAAAATAACATTTTATAGAGAGGGCACTGTTACAAGCAAATGTATAGCTGCAAATTTTCTTTTGCCATCAATATTGATTTCCTCTAAAAGACTTTAGGACAACTTTGTGGTTTCCAAGTACAAACTAAAATTGATTGGGTAGAGTGGCTCAGCCTTGCCATAAGAATGAAAATAGTCTGCAAAAATATCTTCTTTAATGCTCACAAATAACAATGTGGCTCTCACTAACAATGAACTGCAATGTCTGCACAACAACTTAACCTATGTACACTTGCGTGGGCGTTTCACTAAGAACAGTGGTTCTCTGCCCACCACCACAAGTGTCCTGTGGAACAGCAAAGTGTTCCTCTGAGCACATTCAAGCACCCAAGAAATAACTCTTAACAGAGATACTGCAATAAGTGGGCAATTCAAACAACAGAGCCTGTCTCTGTAGATCCCTGGGCAGGCATGGGGTTTGTGCTCTGTCAAAGAGGCCTGCTGTCTGTTTAGTTCTTCCCCTGGAACTCACAACACCAAGTCAAACACAGGAGCTGTTCCAATAGACCATCCAGATATTAATAAATTGCCCTGGGGTTCTTGGTGCTGTAATGTGCCTCACAAGCGGCAACATAAGCTGACTCTGGGAAGAAGTCATCATGGTATTCTGCTAAAAACCTAGAAAAAGGAAAAACAAAAATGAACTCAATGAGCATCATACTCAGAGCTTAATACCATTAAGCAAAATACTAACTTTCAACTAACTCTAACATTTCTGTCTCTTTCTCTATCAGGAAGAAGAAATGATTATAGTCTCGATTCCTAAGTAATGATTACTTTCACTATACTTACCTGCCTCCCACATTATCATTCATCTGAGTCTCTTCACCATCTTCAGGTATAATGGAACCTAAAGTAGGGCCTAAACTCTAGTAGGTGGTAGTCTGGTCACTACAACACTTCCATGAGAAATAACCTCTGAGTATTTTCCTGGTTTTCTTTTTCTTTTCACATATATTTTTCCCCCCTATTTTTCAAAGTATAAAAAATGACAGCTAGGCATAGTGGCACATGACTCTAATCTCATTTACTTGGGAGGCTGAAGCAGGAGGGTAACTTGCTCAAGGCTAGCCTGGACAACTTAGCAAGACCCAGTCTCAAATAACAAACGATAGGGTTGGCGATGTTGCTCAGTGATAGAGCACCCCGGGTTTGACCCATAGTATTAGAAAACACACACACACACACACATACACACACACACACACACACAACATGCTTCATTTAAGAAATGGATGTTGTCGGGCCAAAGGGTTAGCTCAGTGGTTCCAGCACCTGCCTCGCAAGCGCAAGGTCCTGAGTTTGATCCCCGGTAACTACATACAATGCTGGGCATGGAGACTCACACCCACCAGCAATCAATACCACATACCACAGTGCCGGGCATGGTGGCTCACGCCTGTAATCCCAACACTTAGGAGGCAGAGGCAGGAGGATTGCTGAGTTTGAGGCTTGCCTGGGCTACACAGTGAGCTCAGGGTAGCCTGAACTACAAAGCGAGACACTGTCTCAAAAAAACAAACAAACAAACAAAAAAAGAAATGGACGTTGTTTACATGTATGAAGTTAACCAAAATTCAGCCAAGTAATTAGCAATAGCATTTTGTGGCCTAATTTGCAATGCTGTAAGGCATTGCTGTTCTAGATTTTAATATCAAAATATAAAAAGACTAACTTATGTATTAAGATATATGTTGAAGCCTGACTTTACATTCAAGAATCTGCAACGTATACATGACATCATAATTCAAACTTCTGCTGATTTTGCTTATGCAGTATTAACTGGCAAGCAAATCTGTTCCATGCTGGTTTTCCCAGCTACCTCCTGCCCATCTCAATTTCTGAACATGGGTAACAACTTCTTTAGTAAAAGACCATGTTAAAATTCATTTGAACACCAAGTCTTTTTTCTTCTATTATTGCACTGATTTTATGGCCATCATCAAGCCTGATATTGACATCTTTGGATGAATCTTTTAAACCTGTTAATATATTTATTTGTAAATCTTCTAAGTTGTTTTCAAAAATCCTAATCTCTTGTGCTCGCTTCAGCAGCACATATACTAAAATTGGAACGATACAGAGAAGATTAGCATGGCCTCTGCGCAAGGATGACACGCAAATTCATGAAGCGTTCCATATTTTTTTCCTGAGTTTGATCCCGGTAATCACGTACAATGCTGGGCGTGGTCACTCATGCCCACCAGCAATCAATACCACATACCAAAGTACCAGGCTTGGTGGCTCACGCCTATCATCCCAGCACTCGGGAGGCAGAGACAGGAGGATTGCTGAGTTTGAGGTTTGCCTGGGCTACATAGTGAGCTCAGGGCCAGCCTGAACTACAAAGTGAGACCCTGTCT
>PVIC010023961.1:0-18455 GCA_004025085.1 Thryonomys swinderianus
ACTGAGCTAACCCTCCGGCCCTTCAGCATAATTCTTAACTGTCATATCCCTTGAAGAGTTCTTTCATAAAATGTATACTTATTATTTAAAGTCATCGAGCATTCATCAATATTTATTCATTTTTATCCTGCAACAGGTACTGGCTTACAAAGGAGAAGAATGATAACAGTGTCCTTAAAGGGTTACTGTCTGCTTGAGACAGTTAACAACTCCATCACCCTGGAAACCCTTCCTTTCATTTTCATTCTGCCTTGGCTTTCTCTTACTTCTCTGGTGTTCTTTTGCTATTTAACTCTGTGTGTGTGTGTGTGTGTGTGTGTGTGTATGTGTGTGTATTTCTCTCTCTAGCTGAGCTCTTGCCCTAAAATGGCAGTGGTGTGTATCAACTGCTTCCATAACAGTTACACTTAGATCTCAGATCTGACGTTCAGCTCTGGTTGGTCCCCAAAGTGTGATCCTCTAGGCTTTCTCCAGCTCAGGAAAAGTAGTTTCATCCTTCCAGCTGCTGAAGTTAACAATTTTGCTGTCAAGGTCAACTCCTTTGCTGTTTTTTACACCCCCAGTGGAATCAAAGTCCTATTTTGTTGTTTCTTGCTGTGTAGCCCTGTCTGACCTCCTGCCTTTTAGCTTCTTTAATACTGAGATTACAGATATTCTTCCCCAACCTTGTCTCATTCTATGAGTTTATGTGCTTCTACCCCTGTGGTTGCTAAGATCTAAACCTTCATCATATGATGCCTAGATCATTGAAGTAGCTTCCTATGTTGATAATGACACTCATCACTGTAACCAACAACTCAAATTCAAAAGTCTCTGTGGCTTTGTGCAATGATTGTTTACTATTTGCTTATATGACAATGGGAGAAGGAGCTCTGATCTACATGGTCATACAAGAACTAAGCATTCTTCTACACAGTGGTCCACTTTTCTCTGCAGCATGGAATTAATTCTGTGCTTGTTTCTCCACATTTGGCAGAAGATACGCATGGCTTTTGTTAGGGTCCAGGACTAGAAGTAGTGTGTATCACTTCTGACTATTTTGCTTTGACCAGAAGAAGCCAGGTACATGGTCCTCTTAAGCAAGGGAAATTGAGAGGTATGTTTCACTGCACTGAGGGAAGAAAGAAAATTTTCACTGACAATGGTAGCTGCAGTTATGTGTAACCATCAGATTGTTTTATTGTTTGGAGCTTTCTAGTGGTTTCCTTTCTCACTCAGAAAAAATACCCAAATCTGTGCATCAGACTATGATGTCCTACATGATCTCACACTACTGCTTCTTTGACTTTATTTCCTCCTGTTCATTCTTCCTCAGTCACACTGGCTTCTTTGATGGACCTACACATGCCAGGCATGTGGCTACCTTAAGGCCTTTCTACTCACTGTTTCTTCTGGCTGCAGTGTGTTCTTTTGATAGCTTCACACTTTTTTTCTCACTGGATTCATATCTTAGGAATTCCCGTCTTGTTTCTCTAAATTAAAACTGCAGCACTAGCCCACCTATTCTTATCCTGCTTCTTGGCTTAATTATTTTTTTCATAGCTTTTATCACTTTTTACTATATTATTTATCTATACTTTTATTATCTCTTCAAACTAGAAGTCTGGTCCAGCAGGGTGGAGAATTTGTTTGTTTTGAACATTGTTGTATTCTCAGCTCTAGAGAAAGTGGTTTGGATTTAGTAGTTATTGAGTAATAACTATAACACATATGACTTCATGTTTTATAATTATAATAATGATTTGTCTAATGAATTCTCTATTCCCAAGGATTTTAAATTCAAACTGTCAAAATAGAGAACTATAGTACATTCAGCTGCAGTATTTTTTTTAAATAAATTGAATTTATTGGTACATTTTAGGAATGCATTATGATCACCTTCCTCAGTATCAATTTGTTTTTGTGTGTAAGGCTGCTGTTTCCTTTTTTAAATTAATTGACTTTATTGGTACATTTTATGTACACATCATGATCACAATCGACATTGAAAATTTGTATATGACACATATTAATTCTCATTTTTTCCCATTCTCCTGACCACCATATAACTTCCTATCCCATATATACATGAGCTTTTTTTCCTTTTTTTACCATCACATTTTTCCCCACGTTACCTAGCCCTACCCACCTTTAACATTTGAATATTTTCTATTTCACAGTATCTATCATGCACTAGAACTCATTTATATCTTCAGTTTCTCATACCAGAGAAAAGATACAGTATCACACATCTGTGACCTATTTATTTCACTTATGGGTTGTCCTCAAGGTACATCCATTTGAGTATAAATGACTCAAACTTATCATTCTTTATTTCTTTTTTAAAATTGATTTTACTGGTCACATTTTTATATACATATCATGATCACAATCAACATTGAGAATTTGTATTTCAGTGTCAATTTGTACCTGTATATAATATATCTTGATTCTTACTTTTCCCCATTTTCCTGTGATTCCTTCAAACTCCCCCATATACATAAGCTTTGTTTTCATTTTTCCCTTTATAGCATCATTTTTTTTCTTTTCTTTCTTTGCTTTCCCCTGCCCCCACCCAGTTACTATAATACATTGCTACAAAAAAAACATGTCAAAGTTATAAAAACAAATAGAAGACTGATGAGTTCTGCCTGGAATCCTTGAGAGATCATATGGAGGATGTGTCAGTCAGTTTGTGTTAATGTCACAAAAACTCAACATACTTAGCTTGCAAAGAGGAAGGGTTTACTTTAGCTAACAGTTTCAGGGATTTCATTCCATGGTCAATTGGACCATTGTTTTTAGGTTTCTGGTCAGGCAGCAGCACCAGGTGGAACAAACCTGTTCATTGTATGGGGTTGAGTGAGGTGAGTATGAGAGAGGAAGAGATGGGTTGTGTGTCATCATCTCCCTCAAGAACATACACCAGTGAGCTGGGAGAAGTCTTGATTTTTAAATTTTACCATTACCTCGCAATAATGCCAAGCTACATGCATGTGTGTGTGTGCACGCACTTATGTTCTGGCTGAGTTACAGGGCTGATGAGCTTTGATCAAGAAAGTATTAAGGAACCAAGATTATCCATCTGTTTCTAACTGACCTAATGTATTTGTCCTTCCCAGCAGTACGTGCTTCATGAAAATCCTTGTTCTGTTTTCTCTGATGATAGATACTGTCTTTCTGACAACTATTTAAAAAAAAATTTTTTTTTTTGACAGGGTATTGCTTTGTAGTTCAGGTTGGCTCTGAGCTCACTATGTAGCTCAGGCAAGCCTTGAACTCAGCAATCCTCCTTCCTCTGTCTCCCTAGTGCTGGGACTACAGGCTTGAGCCACCAAGCCCGGCATTTGCAGTATGAGGTACTGATCACCAGTGGGTGTGGCGACCACACTGGTATTGTTGCATGCTAGGATCAGACCAGGGACCTAGTGCTTGCAAGGCAGGTGCTGGAACCACTGAGCTAAATCTCCAGGCCTACACGTAGGTTTATAGGAATAGTGGCCATGTACAAGCATGTGCTGACTAGGAACTGCACATTTGAAAATTCTTGTACCATGAGACATCATGAATATTGCCTCTTTCTTAGCACTGGGGAAGTCAGTGCTCTAAAGCTTCCAACCTCAGGTTGTTTCCTCTCTGTGAGGTCTTTTCACACTAAATCATAGAATGTGGTAAATATATACTTGACTAGATTCTGGACATTGCTGGTATTTCATTTTTGTGGGTATTCTTAGATTCATTGGACTTAAAAATAGGCTTATTATAGGAGTGTGAATAAGAGTCTTGTCAGTGTTCCTTATCCCCTCTCAACCTCTTGTGTGTGGATTTTTATTTTTCCTCTAGTTTCCAGCAAAAGCCATATCCTCTGAAACGAGAAAATTCTTTTGGAATCCTGATCTTAGCAGTCTTCACCAATCCTGAAAACTTCTGAAAATCATTCCCTTTCTGATTTAGTTTTGTATAATCATTGTGCTAAAGGGGATTTGTATTCTATTGTGGTCTCCCTTTTTGCTGGTACTTGGGAGAAAATGTATGGTTTTAAAAGTTAAGCAAAGCATTTTCCCTTCATTGTTCTGAGCCTTCTAAAAAACAGGACAGAATAAGAAGCAGGTTTGTCTGATTTAAAAGTCTAAACAAATACCAAATTCTCTCCCTAGGAGAACTAAATAGCTGTTACTGAAGGAAAAAATGGTATAATTTTGTATTTTGTTTTGAGAGGGCTTTTTGATTTGTCCAATGAAAAATGTAACAATATAAACAGCAATTATTTGTATAGAAAGGGATATACATGAACACTCAGGAGGCTAATAAATCTCCACAGGAACTGCCCCAAGAATTGGGCCATGCAGAGTGAAGAAGGTTGAAGCTAAAGTGATCCAGTAGACTTTGCTCCTAAATAGCACTTCAATATCAGATTTGGGAAAATGTTTTCTTTACTTACTTTTCAGTTCATGAATAATTTGTTGGTTTTGTGGAAATTGAAGTGTTACATTTTATGTTTAGCTGATTTTATATCAGGAATTAAATCCAGCAAGAGATACCTGGGACATACCTGTAATCCCAGCACTCTGGGAGGCTGAGGCAGGAGAAGTGCAAGCTTCAGTCCAGCCTGGGCAATTTAGCATCTTACTGAAGCCCCATCTCAAAATAAAAAATAAAGAGAAACTAGAGACCTAGCTCAGTAAAAAGGCCCTGTATTCAATCGTCAGTACTGCAAAAACAACACACACACACACACACACACACACACACACACACATGAATGGCTTTTTAATAAAGGAAGTATATCTTAAAGGTTTATTTACAAAGTGTGCTATAAAGATTGCAAGATGGCCATGGAAAATACAGAATTGAGAAAAATCCCTACCTGTCTTTTCCACTCTTTTGACTTTAAGGTGACTTTATAATAGAAGTACATAACCTAGATGTTTGCCACAAGGTAATATAAGGATGAATCTTGGCAAATGTAAGAGCTTTATAATGTATTTTTTTTTTTTTGAGACAGGGTCTTGCTTTGTAGTTTAGGCTGGTGCTAAGCTCACTATGTAGCCCAGGCAAGCCTTGATCTCAGCAATCATCCTGCCTCTGCCTCCCATGTGCTGGGATTACAGGCGTGAGCCACTATGCCCGGCACTGTGGTATGTGGTATTAATGGCTGGTGGGTGTGAACAACCACACCCAGCATGGTATGTGGTTACTGGGATTGAACTCAGGACCTTGTGCTTGCGAGGCAGGCGCCGGAACCACTGAGCTAAATCTCCGGCCCTATAATGTATTTCTTATTGTAAGAATTTTCTCTGGACCCTCTCATTTCCTATCAGCTTTAGACTAATTGTTCTTTGTTAACTCTTTAGCAATAGTTTACACATTCTATCTCCTTCCCATGCTCTGTAGAGCCTTTCTTTCCATAATTTTGTAGCAGTTTCTTGTTCATGTTTTTCACACTGTTAAGTGCAGGAGTCAGATCTTAGTCTTCATCTTACTTGATGGTGCCACAGTGTCTGATGTCATTGGTGGTATGTTTTAATCCAGAGCAGTGTCTGTCCTCAGGAACCTGACTATCACTCCATTTTTGTTTTACATCTGTCTCATTGAACTACTGTTCTTTCCATATTTTCTTTGTAGGATCCTACTTAGCCTTCTGAATTCAACTATTGGCATCTTCCAAGATAAAGACTTTAGATCTCTGCAGTGTATCTTACTTATCTCATCTCGCCCCAGAGATTTGACTGTCAAAAGCTATCTACATTTCCCCTCAGTCTCACTCTTAAAATTATCAAAAAAAAAATCAGTATAGATCCTAATTTAGGGCAACCATGAAATATTTTGAGTCTGAGGCATTGTCATTTCTCCCTTGGTCTGCTGTGGTCATGTCTCTCAGTCTCCCTTATCCTCCTTTTCCTAGCTCCAAGAGTGGCTTACAGTTTTACTCAGGATGAAAGCCAGATGCTCTTCATGACACAGAATACTTTCTATGAAATGATCTTTACCTACCTCTCGATTTATGTCAATAGCAATTTTTATGACTTAAATCTTTGATAATTCCAGAGAGTCTCATGCATTCACAAGTGGGGTTCAGGAAGCTGTATTCATCAGTGGACTAATTCACTGATGAGTTTGTAGCTCATTTCACTGTTAGGCAGTGGGGTTGATTGGAGGAAGGGGTCCCAAGGGGTGTAATCTGGAAGGGTATATTCTTGTCCAAACTGGCCTTTCCTTCTCCACTTCCTAGTCATGGAGTGAGAAATTTTCTGCTCTCTACCCTTCTGCCATGCAGTTTCTTCTTTGGAACCAATAAGCCATGGACTGAACCCTTTGAAACTGTGAGCCAGAGTCAACTTTTCTTCATTAGAGTTGTCAGTATTGTATATTTTGTTTGAAAGATGGGATAATAAATATAGCAGTCTTGACTTCATTCATTATATGAGATGCACTTCTCCTTGTGTACCTTCAGTCATGCTAAGTCTGTTGGGGATGAACATGTGGTGGGTGTTTCTCCAGATAGCTTCAGAAGTGTGTTCAGGTAACTTTGCGTCTTACTCTCACATCATTCACACATCATCCTCTACTCCACATCACCCATTGTGTTTAGTTTTCCCAATGATGGAGAAGCTGGGCACAACATAAAAGAAGACAGGTTTGATTTGAATTTTGGGTTTGGAAGTTTCAGATCAGAGTCATGTGGCTCCAAGGTGAAAACATGGAGGGAGGGTATGCCGATGCAAAGCAACTTACCCAGGTTGCAGCTAGTTAGCAGTGTACAGCTGAAGAGTTCCAGTGAGAGACACAGCCTACAAAAGCAGCCCCTCAGGGACCCTCCTTCTGTAACTGAACCCCACCCCACAGTACATTCACCTGTGAGCATCAATGGGCTAATCCACATGTGAGCATAGACTGCTTGCCATTCAATCACCTCTCCAGGAGTCTCCAACTGCAAACATGATGAACACACTTAGAGAGTAGTTTCCTAATCCCTCATCAAACAAATTTTGACCTGGTTTACTTTTACCTATTATTTTTTTTTTTGCTTTTGAGACAGGGTCTCACTTTGTAGTTCAGGCTGGCCCTGAGCTCACTATGGTGCCCAGGCAAGCCGCTGTGAACTCAGCAATCCTGTCTCTGCCTCCCGAGTGCTGGGATTACAGGCATGAGCCACCATGTCCAGCATTGTGGTATGCAGTGTTGATTGTTGGTGGGTGTGTCTCCACACCCAGCATTATAGGTGGATACCGGGGATCGAACTCAGGAACTTGTGCTTGCGAGGCAGGCACCGGAACCACTGAGCTAACCTTCTGGCCCACTTTTACCTATTCTTCACCCTCTTCGCCACTTCTGTTTTCCTTCAGTATTACTTAACATTTCAGCTGGATTGACCATCCTTTCTCCAGTAGAACGTAGGTTCCCTAATACCAGGATTCTTGCATTTTTTTTTTTTTTTGTGAGACACAGTCTCACTTTATAGTTCAGGCTGGCCCTGAGCTCACTATGTAGCCCAGGCAAGCCTCAAACTCAGCAATCCTCCTGCCTCTGCCTCCCAAGTGCTGGGATTACAGGTGTGAGCCACCACGCCTGGCACTGTGGTATGTGGTATTGATTGCTGGTGGGCGTGAGTCACCACGCCCAGCATTGTATGTGGTTACTAGGGATTGAACTCAGGACACTGTGCTTGTGAGGCAGACACTGGAACCACTGAGCTAAATCTCCAGCCCTCTTGCCTTTGTTTTTAACAGCTATACATTTTTTATTGAAAAGTTTCCAAACCTGAGGCAGCAGGTGTTTAGTAAGTACTATTTCAATGAATAAATGGAAGAAATAACTAATGACTTTCAGGAATTGGTATGGAGAGAGTTAGCAGTTATGCCTAATCTGCAACAGGCTGATTTTAGTGATGTGGTTGATCAAATCTATGGTATTCTGCATTTCTCTGCTGAGCTCATGGAATGGTAATGGGAGAGTCATTTTAAATGCTTCTTGCCAGGAGCATCTTTGTTGTTTGAGCCTGCTACTTTTGGGAAACAGGACTGCTGTGCCGTTTTCACAGCAATACCACTGGAGATCTGTCCTACTCCAGCAACAACGGGTCAGGGATTAACAAGGGAAATACTCTTTGGGTAATTCTTTAAAGCGCTGCTTTGGTCACAGTAGCAGGTTTTATCATCAGTTCTATCTGTTTATTTTCTGGAACTTAGTTTTTTAGAATCATTATTTTGGTTTTTTTTGGGGGGAGATGATAGCAAAATATTTAAAATTGCTCTAAAACAAGGGTATATTGAACATCTTTCTTTTGATGAGGAGTTGTCCTAAATTTAACTTTGGAGTCAATATTTTTATTCGGTATTTAGTGCTTATCAAAATTTCTTCCAGCCAAAATAAAATGTCAATCAGAAAGATATTTTGCTGGTAGGAATTCAAGATTTTTATAGGATTTTTGTGCTACATATCCCTTCAAGTTATAGTTTGACAGAAATTAAATTAAACCTGTCATTTAAAATGAATCCTAGGGATAGAAAAATGTATAGATAATTTTTAATAGTTGATAAAGATACATTCTCCACCAGTGAATATCATCACAGTCAAAATAAATAAACAATTTTAAAGATTGAGATAAGAATTGCTTTTAGTGAAATATATTATTAAATCTACGGAGAAAAGTCATCGTGGAATACATAGTACAAGAAGCTGTGATTACAATTCTATGAAGAAACCAAATAAAATATTAACATTATGTTACTTATTAAATATATTTTATTTTTAGTAGACAAGGTGCTTGTTAGATTTTGTAAACTCTTCTAAAATATATTTCATTGGAAATGTCAAAATTTCTTCATATGGGGTGTTTTTGCAAAAATATGAGTGGTACAAATGAAGATAGTATATAAAATTATATTGTTTCAATCCAAAATAGCTATGAAATTAATGTAACAATTTAAAAGACAGAAATCTGAACATTTGTGCCCACAAATGAAATATATTTGCTATGATTTTTCCCAGTTCTTATTTACATCCATGAATATTTTTAACAGACAAAATTATAAGGCACTCAACATTTAAAATCACATGTATTTTTATACCTAGCTAAATAAATATTTATGAATATCATTTTTAATGATTACCTAATATTTCATTCAGTGGATTGTTATAATTTATTTCATTATCTTTGTGTGTGTGTATGGCTGAGATTCAATCTAGGGCTTTGTTTATGCTAAGCATGTCTTCTTTATGACCTACACACTTCACCCTTAATTCTTTTTTAATGCTGAACTTAGTCATGATCTGTTTGCATCCTGAGGAGGAACTGACAGTGTTTACTTACAATAAATAACTCTCAATGTTGCCTAATTGAAATTCTAATGAAAAAGATTTCCTATTTCAAAATTTTGATGTACAGTTATTATTCATCATCATGCCCTGGATTGAATTAATTATTGTGTTATGCTACCCTAAAATATGAGATATTCATTTTGAAAAGAAATAACATGAAGCTCCTCAAAACCAAGCTTAACCTAGAAGATCAGCTTTGGTGTTTTTTTTTTGTTTGTTTAGTTTTTTTTTTTTTTTTTTGCTGTTGTTTTTGTTTTTGTGTGGCCCTAAGGATTGAACTCACAACCTTGTGCTTCCCAGGTAGATGTGGGGCCATTGAGCTACATCCCTGTCCTCTAAGCTTTACTGGGTTGACACTGAAGAAAGCTCTCATGTGACAATGGATACCCTAAGGTTTATGGGAACACAATATTTGCTGTAAAATCTGAGTGCTGTATAAAAACAGTATGCTTTGTATGGAGTATGGATTTGACATGGAAAGGTTTTATAAACAGAAACAGCTATAAGATTTCCTTTGTATTGAAGGAAGTTTGAGAGGTTACAGATTAAAAACATATATCACAGTGTAGACAAAAAATAATGAATTTACTGAATCAGAAATTTGTCATAGCACGTGAGCCTGACTGGCAAGAATAGTTCAATTTGGGCTGGAGATTTAGCTTAGTGGTTCCGGCACCGCCTTGCAGGTGCAGGGTCCTGAGTTCAATCCTGGTAACCACATACAACAATGCTGGGCGTGGTGACTCATGCCCACCAGCAATCAGTACCACACCCACAATGCCCGGCGTGGTGGCTCATGTCTGTAATCTCAGCACTCAGGAGGCAGAGACAGGAGGATTGCTGAGTTCGAGGTTTGCCTGGGCTCCATAGTGAGCTTAGGGCCAGCCTGTACTACAGAATGAGACCCTGTCTCAAAAAAAAAAAAAAAAAAAAAAAAATTGAAATAAATTGTAATTGAAAGGCTGATTTTTTTTCCATGTCTGTTGAGCTATAGCCATTTATGACCAAAATGACAATAATCAGTTTTATGGGTTTAGTTGGAGCAAGGAAATAAAGTATAAATTATGCTAATTGTAAATTATGAGTTTGCATATAGTAATAGTTCATTCATTTGTATAACTTTTCATGTTTTTTTTGTGTGTGTCAGGCACAAAGGGGACAAAGCCCTTGCCTTCAGTGCTAATATTCCCGGTGGGTGAGACAGACAGACAATTCAGAAGTACCTAGTGCTACTACACACTTTTGTAAGCACATTAAATGAAAGAGCACAGAGCTAATCAAAAAGTACTGTTGGAGATTCTGTTTTATCTAAGGTGGTCCAGATGGCTTTTCCAAGTCTGACATGCAGAGGACTGTGCTACTGATTATGCAGAGAGCAGGCTGGAAAGAGTTAACTCCACAATTGGCTTGCTTTGACACGGAGCTTTCCTTTACCTCAATTGATTACCAGTAAAGTGCCTGGGATTGGCCAGCACCTTTGTGGGTTGCAGTGGCATGGATCTTCCTGGTACCCCGCTTTCTCTGTCTTAGTTCTTTTTTTTTGTTTATTTTTCTCAGGCCTGTGCTATACACTGGGTAGGGGTACTGGAGACATACTGCAGGAGTCCCAGGCTCCGACTACATGTTCCAGTCAATACCCAAAGGAGAGAAGGAAACCAAACAAGCCTGAAGTTATGTGAGAGAAGAATTTCCAGGTGAGAGAGTAACCAGGTGTTGAGGTGGAAGCACTTTGGTGTCTCTGGGGAAGGTAATGAAGCAGGGTTGGCTACGACTCTGTGCAGAAGGTTAGGAATTGCCTAAGGTTGGTAGTTGGTGGTACAGATGGTGGAAGACTTTTGGACCATATTAATGCCTTTGAATTTTAAAAATTTTGAATGAGATGCCACTCTATTACTCACAGTGCAATTGTACTCAGCTGTAAGGAAGGATAAATTGGAGACATTTGTGGGAAAATGGATATTCCTGGAAAATATGTCAAGTGGAATAAATATGACACACAATTTTCAGTGCCATAGGGTAGCTCTCATTTGAGTCAAATGAAGAGTAAAATAAAGGATGGATAGAAGGAAACAGGGATATGGGTCTTTTGCAAAGGAAAAGGGATCCAAGAGACTGAGGGTGAGGAGTGGGGGAGAGGGAAAGGGAAAGGTTTAACATAAACCATGTACAAGTACCAAATATCCACAGTGGATGTAGATACTATATGTCATAAACATGAGCTGAACATACTAATATCAACAATGAAAGTGGAGGAGGGAATCTAGAGATGGAGGGAGGGAAAGCAGGGGAGGGGGAGGATAAGGGGAATAAAAGGAAGCAAGATGTGTACATGCACCTACTTCCTCAGAGTAAGGTAAATTTCATGTATTGCAAACATTTTCTGATGAAATAAAAATTTAAAATACATAAAAAAGAATTCATTACAGAGATGTAATCAAAAGACAGACATGTCTGTTTTTTAAAAGCATGATTGTGCAGTTGGAAAGTGGGATAAATAAGATGAGAAGTGAAAAGAGGAAAACTGACTTCTGTAGAGAGCAGAGATAAGTGGTGGAGGAGGCCATTTGGGATAAAATTAGAAGGACGAACGGATCCATCTTCTAAAGTTAGATTGAGCCAGGTGTGGTGGTACAAGGCTGTAATCCAAGCACTTGGTGTGGGGTGGGGGTGCTGAGGAAGGAGGATTACTGTGAGTTCGAGGTCAGCCTGAATTAACCTGTCTCAACAGAACACAACAAAACCAAGCAAAAAGTTAGATTCAATGTGTAATGTGACATTGTGGGAGAAGACAAAACACTGAAGCATCTGACCTGGGCACTGGTAGGATGAGTTTGCTATTTGCAGAGGCAGAAAAGTGTGTGGAGGGGTGGAGAGAGGGAAAGAAAGAGACTGACTGTGACCAAGAGGTTGTTTGGATAGGTGAATTCAGTGTCTGGTGATAGAAATGTGGCATAGGGATTTAAAAATAGACCCCAAGCTCAATGGTTCAGTCTCCAGATGGAAAGCGTAAGTGCAGAGGAAGGACTGGTCCCAGTGCGGACAGTGCAGTGTGTCCTCCCAGGCTGCTCCCTGACATGCACTGACCCTCTCTCTGTGTCTGGTATGCTTTCAGTTCCCAGGGGACCAAGCACACTTACACTTCCCAGGGGACCAACTGCACTTGCTGATTTTGTCATCAGTTGTTGGTCTATCTCAACTGTAGTAAGACTTAGGCAGGAAACAGGAGGACTCCCCTTCCAGCTTGGTCAGTTTAGTAGCTCCCTAAGTTGCACTGAGTGGAAGTAGATTTCTTTCTGTATGAATCTGCTACCTTTGGATATCTGGTAAAAGAGGATCATATAACATTTGTCTTTCTGTGAATGTCTTCTTTGCTTACCATAATTTTTTTCCATTTATGCTAAATTCTTCCAGCATCATTTTCTTTATGCAGAAAATGGTGATCATAAAATAGATTGCATGGTGCTGTTAGGAGGATTCAGCTGAATTAAATGATAGAGGTAATGAATTAAGATTGTGAGTATATGTGGAAGTCACTTAGAAAGTAGTAAAAGATAAATACTTATTGGACTATAAAGGAGTCAACCTTGTGAACTTGATCTCTAATATTTATTCTTAAACATTTTAGGGATGTTTTAACATAATGCACAAGTGTGTCTTTCATCACTTTTATTACCATCGCTATTCTTCTACTTTGTACAAGTTCTACTACTAATAAATCAATCTGTTCTTTAGATATTAAAATTCTCCTGATTCCTTGCTGTCTTCTTAGCATGCCCCTTGGCAATGTTTCTCAAACAATAATACAGAAGAAAACTGCCAATTAAATAATACATGTTCCAAAGAAGACTAACACTGCATAATGCATCTCTCTTTTACTGAGTCATGAAACTTAATAATATTTCCCTCTCATGGAGTCACAAAGCATAGGAAGAAGTCTGATGGCCAAGATAGCCAGTCTGTTTTTGTTGGATCTAGTATGTCTCTAAGTCTTGATAACTGAGTCTTTTAAAATGTTGTATGTTCTACATATTTTAATTGTGGAGAAATACACATAGTATTAAGTTGACCATCTTCATATTTCTGAATCTACCATCAGTGACAGTACGTATACTCACAATACTGTGCACCCATCACTAGTTGTATCCAGGACTGTTTTCATCTTGCAAAATTGAAACTCTAGCTGGGCCTGGTGGCTCAAACCTGTAATCCCAGCACTTGGGAGGCAAAGGCAAGGGGATGCCTGAGTTCGAGGCTTGCATGGGGTACATAGTGAGCTCAGGGCCAGCCTGAACTACAAAGTGAGACCCTGTCTCAAAACAAAACAAAAGTGAAACTACTCATTAAACAAGAGCTGTAACTTCACTTGTTTCAGTCCCTGTTCTACTCCTATCTCTCTGAGTTTGATCTCTTTTCTTGGTATTGGTAGAATCATACAATATTTGTCTTTTTGGACTGACTTATTTCACTTAGCATAATATGTTCAAGTTTCACCCATATTGCAGCAGGTCTCAGCCTGGCCTTCCACAAAAGGCTGAATAATATTGCCTTGTAGGTATAGACAACATTGTGTTTATTCCTTCTTCCCCCAGTGGTCACGGGGGTTGCACTGCCTTCCAGCAATCATGAGTAATGCTGATAGGAACATGCATGTTTGAATATCTCCTTGAGAATCTGCGTTCAATTCTTTGGTTTTATATATACAGAGAGGTATGATTGCTACATCATATGATAATTCTACTTTTAGTAGTTTTAATGTTTCCACTTGAACCACTTTATATCACCTGTAACAATGCCTAAAGGATCCACTTTCTCCTGAACTTGCTGGTAGTTGCTATTTCTGTTTATTTATTTAATGGAAGCCATCTCCATGGGTATAAGGTACTGTGTCATGGTGGCTTCAACTTGTTATTAGTCAATAATTTTTGACTGTTAAACATTACTGAATAAGTTGAATATCTTCTTAGGAGTTTGCTGACCATACACACAACCTTGTTGCAGAAATATTCTTTTAAGTTCTTTGCCCATTTAATAAATTATTCCATTTTTCTTGAATTATAGGAGTTCCTTTAAATTCTGGATGGTCTCTCCTTATAACATATATGACTTACAAATATTTTCTCCTATTCCCATGGCTACTTTTTCCCTGACTTACTTTTCTTTTGATGCTCCTGAAGTTTAAAATTTTCATATAGTATATCTAATTTTCTTTTGTTGTTCAGCTTTGATTATAGTGTTTGTATTAAATTTATCAATCACTTTTGATAGTATTAACATCTTCAAAATATTAATTCTTCCAATCCATGATCACAGGATATCTTTTTATTTACTATTGACTTTAAGCATTTTTTTCAGTAATGTTTTAAAGTTTTCAATGTGAAGTTTTAGGCTCTTTGCTGAATTTATTACTATAATTTTTGATATTACTGTAAGTGGAATTGCTTTCTTAATTTTTTCTTGGTTGTGTACTGTTAGTGTATAAAAGTGTAACTGAAACATTGTTGAGTCTCTTTTTACTTATATAGTATCTTAACATCCTTAACAACAGATGTTGCAAAAAATAGTTTGGGAAATACTGCACTGTCCAAAGGGATATAGCCATGGTTATTGTGAAATACTTCTTTGAACTTTTTTGCATTTTTGCATAATTTGGAGAAGTTTGTTTTTTGTCATTTTGAACTTATATGGTAAATCATGCTCTTGTTTATTTTGAGGGGCCCTAGAAAATTTTACTAACATCACAGTTCAATGAAAGTGGATGTGTCCATTCTCCAGAACTTTGTATTCACATGTGCATTCCACTAATTTAAAAAGAAAATCTAGATTCTATTGCATGTGAACTACGTGAGTTCATATATCCTGCTGAATGATTCTGAATGTAAGCATCTTAATCTTCCTAATGCAGTGTATGTAACATAATGACATAAAACATCATGACAATGCTTGACTTTGCTTTGTTGTAAGCAAAGGATATATATCTATAACTGTCTATTGATATACTTATTTTTATAAATAAATATATTTATATAAAATTTACATATGAATTTATTGTATTTACATATAAATTTATTTTGTATAAATGTATTTAAATATATATTTATACATAAATGTACATATTTATAGTTATATAAATAGGGGTTATATATGAGTAGATGTATATAAATATAAATACTTCTTTTCAGGAAATACTGTAGATTATGAAGGAAGGATTTTGATTATATTTGAATTTTATTATCAGTTCTTTACATTTTAAGTTAAAATACTCATCTTTTAAATTTTTTGGTCATACTGGGGGTTGAACTCAGGTCTTTGTACTGAACTATATCCTCATTCCTTTTATTTTTTTTAAATTTTAAACCAGAATCTTGTTACATCTCTAAGTTACCTATTTTTGGCCTCAACTTGCAGTTTTCTTGCTTCTGTCACCTGGAGGGATGGGATTACAGCTGTGCCACCATATTCAGCAAAATATTAAACTTTTAAACATTTTGATTCTTCATTCATGAAAAAAAGATGAAATTGGGCCAGAGGTTTAGCTCAATGGTTCTGGCACCTGCCTCACAAGTGTAAGGTCCTGAGTTTGATCCCCAGTAACTACATACAATGCTGGGTGTGGTGACTCACACTCACCAGTAATCAATACCACATACCACAGTGCCAGGCATAGTGACTCACGCCTATAATACCAGCACTTGGGAGGCAGAGGCAGGAGGATTGCTGAGTTCGAGGCTTGCCTGGGCTACATAGTGAGCTCAGGGGCAGCCTGAACTACAAAGTGAGACCCTGTCTCTAAAACAAAAACAAAACCAAAAGATGAAATAGATTCAAATGGCAAGAACTAAGGATGGCATTATTATTATTTATTTTATTATTTGGACTTGACAGTAGCATGGGATTCATTCATTTCTTTGTCTCGTGGCTATCACTTGGAAGCACAAAAGAGAGAAAGAAATTCTTTCGGGGGGGGGCAGTCGATGAGATGCTTCTAACCAGGATTTCTAATACCGAACAAACAAGTAAGTGAAAAAGAATCCTGTCCTTCCTTCTGGTAGCAATCTTTCCTTCTCATTGTAAAACACAGCTTTTTTCTATAGTTGAGATGGAGCTCGTTGTTAAAAATAAAACACTCTTACTGCATTTCACTCATCCACTGGAGAAGCTTGTAAACTGATGAGAGACCACCTCTGGTCTTTTTATTCTTCTTTGAGGTTCTGGGACAGATTTGCCCCCAGAGATGGGAATTATTCTTCTCTTTAATTTTGGTCCTTTCTGAAGGTTATACTAACCTATCATGGTGGCTAGAAGAGGGATCGCTGTTATCTCTGCAGTGATAACATGCTTTCTGCATACACAGTGAAGCTGCAGTCATTTTCAGAATACCTCTGCATCTAAGCAAGCAAGTCTATCCCAGTGGGAAGTTCTCTAAATGAGAGTAGTGCATGGTTGCTTTTCCTGACTTCTGTTTGGAGGAAGGGAGAAAAGGAGAGACTTTTAGTTCTTGAGAAACCTTACTGTTTCTAGAGGGTGTATCAGGCACTACACATGTCTAGTGCCGTTTCTATTTTTCTGAGTGAGCACCCTTGTATTGGCAGGCAGCTCTGCTCATGGCCAATGAGAAGTTTGCATTGTGTGTTGTCAGGCTACTCACTTGCAGACCTCCTCAGTACCAGCTGGATTCACAAACAACGGTGGTCTTCCTGTCTAAGATAACAAACGTCACACTTATCCTTTCATTCACTTATATGTTACTTCTTTGTTCATCAGGGTTTTGATTTGGATCCTGAATGTTCTCCAAAAGCTCACATGTTGAAAGTTTGATCTCCAGCTGATGTTAGTATTGTGAGGTGGTGGGGACATCAGGAGTGTGGGGCTTAGCTGGAGAAAGTCGGTGATTGGGGTGTGCCAATGAGAGGTGTTTTGGGACTCTGGCCCCTTCATCTCTCTGTCTGTGCTTCCTGGCTCTCATGAAATGGACAGTGTTGCTCCACTACCCTCTGTCCACCAAGATGTGCTGCCTCACCATGGGATGGAGCCAAGCAACCAGAAGCTAAGACATTTGAAACCATGAGCTAAAATATATTTTCCTTCTTTTTCAGTTGTTTACCTCAGGTATTTTGTTATCGTGATTGAAAGCTGACTAGCACCATCAACATGTATATATTGACTGTGGGCTGTGAGATATTTCTGAGGATACACTGACAACAAAAAATATTTCTGACTTAAAGCATTAAGCATATCAAATATTGATAAATGAATATATAACTCTACCATGTTGTGAATATTTCCAGCAGAGAAAAGAAACCTTATCCATGAGATGAGAGGGGTAGTTTATACTTGTGATTAAAAGACAAATGCAGTTTTTCTAATTTAAGAAGTAAGGCTTGTAAGTTTAGGCCTTGGGGAACAGCATAACCAGGAGTGCAAGGCAAAGACATAGCATGATCCTTAACAATGACCTTGACTCAAGTAGTTCACCCTGAGTTGCTGCTGTGGGTGGCTGCTACTTCCTCCTAATCTATGAAGGAACAAACTCTTCCTGATCTTCTCCCAGGGGCTGGCATTTAGTTAGAAATTGAGCCTGATGTCTTGGTAGGTTATTAGGACTGGGTGGTTCCTCTCTGGCTGTATTCTCAGAAAGTGGCTGTTATCCTACTCTTTAACAAACCATATGATTCTCCTGGGAGAATCTGTCTTAGTATTATTACGCTGTTGGTGTCTGCATCATTTGATGGCTCTCTCTCAGATTTTTTCATCTTGCTGAGATGAAATTGTCATACCCCACATGGATTGCCAATATTTTCCTGAAGGCCCTCAGCTCCCTATAGGCCTCCTGCTTGCTTCCTGATTGTGTTCCCTTTTTGTTCCCATAGGATGGCCAGTTGGTGGACTCACTTCTGCAGATTATATTTGAGCCCTCACCTTTGTAGAAAGACTGTGTTAGGGGTGAGATATAGCTCAAGACTTTAAGAGAAGCTAAGGACATGGCTGGCCTGTGGGAAAATAAAACAGAAGCAGTAGTTAAAAAAGAAAAAAATATTGTGTCATATATTGGTACAAATTCTCCAATGTTATCTGTGAGTGTGAGATGTATGCAAAGTGTACCAATAAAGAATGCAATTAAAAAAATTAAAAAAAATAAAAAAGAAAAAAAAATATTG
>PVIC010023962.1:0-26434 GCA_004025085.1 Thryonomys swinderianus
AAAAAAAGGCTAGAGGAAAACAGAAATGACTAGGGCTCGATGCTTATTAGCATGATGCAGAATAAATAAATACCAAGCATAATTTGCCCTGAGTCCTGCAGCTTTAAGGACTTAGTTCACAATGAGACTGGAGCCAGTTATTTCAGGAGTAGTAGCACATATCAAAAATGATACATATTTTTGGGATGGGAAGATAGTGTTCATGAAGCAAGCCAGAGGCAGGGATGCGGAGTTCTTAGTTTAAAGTGTCTCAAAGTTGAATATCACACCACTCATTTTTCTTTTATAAGGGAAGTTATTACTTCTGTTTAGTATTATTTGGACATTGGCCAAGCTGGTTATAGACAGGACGAGGAGTAAGAGGCGATGATATGCCAAAGCTTTGTGTGCTTGGTTCCCCAGAGGGAAGCGTCCCTACTATGGTATTTTTGACTCCTGAGAATTCAGTAAACACGAAACCATTACTAGAATCATGGAAGTGATGGCTACGCGTCCACTATAAACTGGTCAATACAAATCATACACCAGTACTTCTTTCTTGGAAGAGAAAGGAGTTAATTCCTCAAAAGTGATACTTTTTCCTTGTACAACAAATGAGTGAAAAAATTTTTTTGTTTTGTTTTGTTTCTGAGATGGGTTCTCACTATGTAATTCAAGGTGGCCTTGACTCACTATGTAGCTCAGGCTGGCCTCAAACTCATGGTGATCCTCCTGCCTCTGCCTCCCAAATTCTGAGATTATAGGCATGTGCCACCACACTCAGCTCCAATGAAGCAATTTTTGAATGTATGATTCAAAAGAAGTAGTAAAAAGTAATAAAGTGACTCTTCCTATTGATGGAAGGTGTAATTGTTTTCTGTTAATTAAAATGCACTAACTAGAAAAATGCTAATATTTAAGGCAGTTCTTCTCACTGGTGATACAAGACTACCTGCACCAGGACCTGATATGAAGCTATAGTAGGTCTCACCTTGGGCCTAAGAACCTGCACTTTAACTGAAGTTCTACCATATCTGCTTTAATGATTCTTTCAGTTTTGCTACTGTAGGGTTTCTGAGTTCCCATTATGTCTCCAAGCCTCACCTCTGTGGAACCTTATGTACTATCAGCATGATTTTTTTTTTTTCTTTTTGGAGACAGGGTCTCGCTTTGTAGTTCAGGCTGGCCCTGAGCTCACTATGGTGCCCAGGCAAGCCGCTGCGAACTCAGCAATCCTCCTGTCTCTGCCTCCCGAGTGCTCTATCAACATGATTTTATGACCTCTCACACTGATTTGGATAATGTTGCTCCAAACCCTAAAGTCCTTTTGGTCAGTCATGTAGAAATATAATAGCTTAAGGCTGGGGACACAGCCTGTTGGCAGTGTTTCACTGCATGTTCAAGGCCCTGGATTTCAGCTATAATATCACTTACAGCTGCTTAGCACCAGGACTACGCAAAGATGGCTGAGAAGGCCTGTAGGTGGCTTAGCTCTCTGCCTTGGGCAGTCTTCTAGTCCAGCACCCAGGTCCCAGCAGGTGGCAGCAATGAGCCAGGGGAGCCGTGGTTCCCCACCCCCCCCATCCCCAGCAGCCTGCCTGGTTCACCTTCTAATAGCGGCTTCGTGAAGGACCCCTGTGAATGAGTGAGCACAAAGGCTGAGACATCTATGTAATATGCATGCCTGCCATTTGCTACTTTAGATTACGTTTAAAAATGAGACACTGTTCAGCTATTTTCTAATTAAATTCGATTCATAAATGAAAAATGATGCGTTAGGCATAAATGATTCTGTTTTAGGTGCCAAGAATGACATCTTTGTAAAATTCCAAAGAATAGTTTATTGTGAAGCTGGCTAAGATCCTGTTGCACAAACAATCATACATTTGTGGATGCCCTAAAATGGGTCACAAATGAAAAGAGCAAGCGCGAGCGCTCTGGCACCCCGAGAGAAACACACTCCAACACCACCTCACGTGCCTATTTATAACCTAGATGTGGAAAATGAAAAGATTAAGAAGGGGTAAGAACAAAATATTAAGAAAGTCTCTCTTTCTTTTTGCTCTTTGCTATAGTGTCTCCCTAGTGGCCCAGCGTGGCCTTGAGGGTATGATCCCTCTGCCTCTGCCTCCTGAGTGCCAGGACTGCAGGTGTGGCGTGTTAAAGACCTGGTTTACAAAAGTCTCAGTGTATAAACGGAAGTGCTTTCACATACGCCCACTCTCGTTCTGGAAATCTAGCATAACATGAGACAACCTTTATCCACGAAGACGCCACTCTCTTGCCTGTAATGGCAGGAAGGGGCAGAGGGAATCAGTGTGCTGACTTGTCATGTAACAAAGCAGGACTTCCTGGGGCCACATTGTCCAACCACAGTAACGTTTGGTGTGTCTGTGTGTGTGGGGCTGACTTCCTGGATTTTAGGGTGTTTCAGACCACAATCACAGACCATTTTACTCTAAACAATGACCTTCGCCAGGGAGTGACACAGAAAAACTAGGAGTGATGACACAGAAAACTAAGGTAAACGATCTCTGTGGAGAAGGGGATACAAATAATGAATGGTGCGATCAGGTCGTAGCCCTAAATGTTTGAGTGGCTCCTCTTCCGGCCTACAGGTGCGGTTGCAAAGCCTTTACAGGTACCCCTTCCTCTCTGGCCTCTGGTGACCTCCCCTTCAGACACACTTGGCAAGTCTCCATCTGCATGCTTCTGGCTGGGTGTTTTCTCCTCAAACACAGCTCCCCTGCTCTGTCACGCTGATCCCCTTCTGATCTGAACTTGCCAGGTGTGGTGGCATATGCCATTATTGGTGCACCGAGGGGGTTGAGGAAAAAAGATCTTGAATTCAAGAATAACTTGGGCTATTTAGTAAATTCAAGGCCAGTCTGCTGTGCAAATTAAGACCCTATCTCAAAGAACAAAGCACAAAACATGTCTGAACCTCTTATCCTTTAAGAGTAGGTTCAGTGTCTGCCTGGCAAGAGCAAGGTCCCAAGTTTGATGCCTAGTACCACATACCACAATGCTGGGTGCAGTGGCTCTTGCCTGTAATCCCAGCACTCAGGAGGCAGAGGCAGGAGGATTGCTGAGTTTGAGGCATGCCTGGGCTACATGGTGAGCTCAGGGCCAGCCTAAACTACAAAAAAAAAAAAAAAAAAAAAAAAGGTAGGGCCAAATGTGGCTCTCACAGAGAAACTTCCCTAACAGCTTCACCCCTTAGACTTACATCTGACATGCTGTGCTCACTTCAACGACAACCTTTATTATACTAGATCTAACCCTCATTTGCATGCGCCACTCCTTTCCAGCTACACCTTCTCATTACGTTGCCTGGCTGTACATCACAGCCGGGTGAACAGGGTCCAGTCAAAAGCGACAGGCAGCTAAACGGACCAGGTGGCTACGGGGGGAGCAGAGAAGCTCCAGGAACAGACTGAGACGCTAGTTCTCCTTACTTTCACAGCTTAGGTGGCGAGCGAGCGTTTGAAACAGAAGTTGTCTGGCAGACAGTACCACCTGCATTTGAGTATCACTTATTACAAGAATTTCTATCATCAGGTTAAAGTAATGTTGGAGAAAAAGCCCATTTAAAGGGGAAATTTTAAAGGTTCTACCAGGATTGAAAATTAATTGGTAACCTCATTTTCCTTTTGTTATCCATATTTTCACTCAGAATACGTATTTACTCTAGCACCTACAATGTTCCAAATGAAGTTATTTCTCCTCACAGAGTTCATAATTTAAGACTGGGTGGGCACAAAAACACATAGGCAGGCAGGTATAGTAATGAAGGTGTATGAACGTGGTGCTAGCAGGGTTGAGATACTGGGTTCTTTGAGGATCGAAACTCAATCATTTGAAGAGCAATTCTATGCAGAGAGCAAGAGAAACTAGCTGTTTCTCTTACATGTTCTAAACACTGAGTGACTTTCCATTTTAACTGCTGTCTGACCACCTACACTTTAAACAAGGTTTCTAGGACCAGGCAGATCTGTGTCACATGGGATTTAGACATTTCTCATTATGGATTATGTGTCATGCTGCAACAAACAATCTAAATAAAATAGCCCGGGTCCAACAATTCTTCATCAAAGAGGTGTGTGGGAGAGAAGTTACAGCCAGTCTGAACGCAGAGAAAAAAGCAGATAAAACATCGAAGCTTCTACAGAAGGAAATAGTAAAGCCTATATTTGGCCAAAAGATGAGAGATTAGGATAAAATTTGGACTTGTGGGTTAACATAAAACTGTGATGATTAAAAAGCCAGATGTCCACAGATCAATTTTTTGATTTTCCTTCTAAGAGGTGAACCTCGGTAGTCACAAGGCACAGTAGCCCATTTTAGTCTCCTCTTCTCTTCCTTCCCTCCCTCTGCCCCTGACATTTCTCTAAATTTCTAGAATTCGCGATTTAAAACACATTCCTTTAACAGGAATCTGATCAACTACTAATGGTTTAAGTAAGCTAAAAATACGATTCTAGTAAGCTTTTATTGTCACAAAAATTTCTCCAAAAGATTGGGCCATTTATGCAATATGCAAATCTATACCAATAATGGCACAAAGATACACCAAGGAAAAAGTGTAATATTGTTTCTGTGATAATCAAAGTATTACTTCATCTTTATTTGATTTTTGTATGAAGAGTGTGACTCCTTTGAGAGGTCAACATAACAGGACTTGCTGGTGAAACTATTAATGGCTTCAAGGTACAAAATGCTTAAACTACATGTTAAGAATATACTGTGAAGGCCAGGCGTGGTGGCTTACGCCTGTAATCCCAGCACTCAGGAGGCAGAGAAAGGAGGATTGCTGAGTTCGAGGCTTGCCTGGGCTATGTAGTGAGCTCAGGGCCAGCCTGAACTACAAAGCGAGACCCTGTCTCAAAAAAAAAAAAAAAAGAATATACTGTCTAAGGCTGGGGATTTAGCTCAGTGGTTCCGGCATCTACCTCGCAAGCACAGGGTCCTGAGCTCTATCCCCAATACACATACCACACGCTGGGTGTGGTGGCGGCTCATGTCTGTCATCCCAGCACTCAGGAGGCAGAGGCAGGAGGATTGCTGTGAGTTCAAGTCTAGCCTGGGCTACACAGTGAGCTCAAGGTCAGCCTGAACTACAGCTTGAGACCCTGTCTCACACAAAAAAAGTAAATAAATAAAAATACTGTGAGTCAAGGATGCCACTCAGTGTTGCAGCACCTGCCTCACAAGCACAAGGCCTTGAGTTTGAGGCCAGTACCAAAAAAAGAAAAAAGAAGAAAAAAACAATACACTATGAACAAAGGTAAGAGATGTTTTCACTACTTCAGAGAGAAAAAAAGTGTGAACAGGCAAAGGAAGATGATGCCGGGGACTTCTCTGCACTGCATCTTTCCTTCTGGCTTCACTCCCTCTTCCCAGGAGACCTTGCCCTGTCTTCCTCTCGGCACCCTACTGGCTGTTTTCTTCCCTTTGAAAATCACACAGCAGAGAGCTATGTAAGGAGGAGGGATAAACTCCGATCTACCCTACTTTACACTTAATCCAGACACAATTAATTACTAAATCCACATTTGTGTACTAGTAAACTATCTCACCAGCAATGCTTCATGTGTGTGGCACAGGCAAGTGATTTGTTTGACTATTTCAGATAAACAAAGTTGACTTCCTTTGGGCCCAAATCTGTAACTCTGTTTTAAGACACACTTCTGAACTATATTTGTTTATTCGTGTTCTGACTAGAACATAACCTGGAATATCACAAGGTATTGCAAAGCTGGGATATAGTAGGAACAACCCCATTTATTCCTCCCCACACCATTAATAATTTCAAATATGCTTGCAAGCACATGTAGCTGTGCATGATGGAACATACTCATACTCAGCACTCAGGAAGCTAAGGAGAGAGGACTGAATTTGTTTTTTTGAGACAGAGTCTTGCTTTGTAGTTCAGGCTGGCCCTGAGCTCACTATGTAGCCCAGGCAAGCCTTGAACTCAGCAATCCTCCTGTCTCTGCCTCCTGAGTGCTGGGATTACAGGCGTGAGCCACCATGCTCGGCAAGGGAGGACTGAATTTGAAGCCAGCCTGAGATCCTGTCTCAAAATATACCTGTAATACCTAACCTCTTCTTCCTCCCTTCCTTCTCTCCCCTCACCCACCCTCCTCTTTCTCTCTACCCCTCCCATTCCTTCCCTCCCTCCCTCCCTCCTTCCTTCCATACCAGAGATGTAGCTTAGGACCTTGTGCTTGCCAGGCAGGTGGAGCACCACTGAGCTAAAACCCCAGCCCTAATAGACTTTCCGTTGTCTAATGATAAAAAAATGATTGGAAAATAAAATGACTAGCCATAATCTAGTACTTCCCCAGAATATCAGATTAACCATGTCATGCACCTACTCCACCCCTAAAGTAATAAAAGTGTATGTTCACATGAAAACTTAAATATTCATAGTGGCCTTATTATTCACAATGTCCAAAGTGAAACAATCTAAAGGTCCACTAATGGATAAACAGGTGACAAATCCTAAGCCAGCAGTAACAGGAATGGAGCACTGAGGGACACTACACGGATGAAACATGTAAACATTATGCCTGAAAGAAAGGGAGTCGGTCACAAGAGGCCACATAGTACATGGCTCCATCTCTAGGAATTATCTGGAGTAGGAAAATGTAGAGACAGAGCAAGCTAGCTATTTTCCAGGCCTACAGCTGGAGGTGGGTCAGGACTTTCTTTTCAGGGTAATGAAAACATCACAAAATTGTGGAGAGGACTGCAAATGTACACTTTAAGATGATACTATTTTTATTTTCAAATCACATAAAGAAACATCTCCACTACACAGTACCCGGCTGTGTGTTAATCCATAATTAAAGTATCTGTATGCAGCCTTTCTAGAATGCTGCAGTGTAAACCTAAGAAATCCACTGCTGGCACTGCCAGGCCCTTTGCCAGCAGAATCATCCCCGGACATCTGAACCCACAGCTCACAGCCTGGGGAGGCTCTGAACACTTACCAAAAACCCACAGAGTAGGATTTTCTTGAATGCAGGGATAAACACTAAGAATTCTTTCTTTCCCCAGGGAAATTAATTCCATTTGGATGACAGTGTTGAAAGTAAGTCTCCCTAGCTTGTTCAGGCACTAAAGAAACTAGCAGAAGGCTGTTATGAAGTCTGAATTTTTACTGTTCCTCTTTTTAACACTGAATGGGACTGGAAGGAGGGGGGAGGGATTTCAACAGTAATGGCATTTTGGATACTAAACATAAATTTTGTGACCTGTCTTTTAACTGAAAATTCAATGTTAAGATTTATATATAAATGAAAGCACAATTTTGTTTTCTGGGTATTTATCTCAGATACTGTTCTTCTCTAATATCATATGTAAAATCATAAGCTAATTCATATTTGCCTCAAATTTTTTCCTTATTCAGAAATGAGGTGAAAAAGAAAAAGGAAAACATGTAAGTTAAAAAAGCAAAATATTACAATTCCATGATAAGCTTGTAGTAGGTCTGCTAGCTATTAAAATATTCTATTAAAAAGGCATTAAAATTTCATAAATATTTTAAAATTTCACTCACATATTCAACACAGTTAATAATTTATTTTAATATGACATTTCATGTTAGAACTTTTAATTAGGACTCCATAAGTTAGCAAATAATTAGTTTTTAAAACAGATATCTCAAAAGAGATAATGAAAGAGATGAGAGAGAAATGAAAGGGAAGAGGTAAAAAAATGATACATAGCTTTTAAAAAAGAATAAAAAAGTGAAAGGTTATTTGAAAACAAAACATTTTAATAAAAATAATGCTTTTTTGGTTTATATGGCATCTCTGCAGTTCAGGCTGACCTTAAACTCACTATATAGCTCAGGCTAACCTTAAACTTAGGGTGATCCTGAGTGCTGAGATTATAAAATCTGCCTCCATGCCCGGCTAAAAGAGCATTTAGTAAGAAGCAAATTTAGGAATGAACTGCTCAATACTAAAAATATGTATCTTCACTTCTGGATTAGGAGCTAAATGAGCCAAGATAAAGCTTCAATTCTGAACCAGGTAAGCTGGCACTTACCTGTGATTGCAGCTACTTATAAAGGCTGAGGCAAAAGCATTAAAAATTTAAGGCCAAGCTAGGCAACTTAGTGACCCCTGTCTCAAAATAAAAAGTAAAAAGGGCTGGGGTGTAGCTCAGTGGTAGGATATCTTGGGGTTGATCCCTAGCACTGCACCCTCTCCCATAAAAAATCAAAAACCCGGGCCAGAGAATTAGCTCAGTGGTTCCGGCGCCTGCCTTGCAAGTGCAAGGTCCTGAGTTCGATCCCCGGTAACCACATACAATGCTGGGTGTGGAGACTCACGCCCACCAGCCATCAGTACCACATACCACAGTGCCGGGCGTGGTGGCTCATGCCTGTCATCCCAGCACTTGGGAGGCAGAGGCAGGAGGATTGCTGAGTTCGTGGCGGCTTGCCTGGGCTACATAGTGAGCTCAGGGCCAGCCTGAACTACAAAGCGAGACCCTGTCTCAAAAAAAAAAAAAAAAAAATCAAAAACCCCAAACCTGAACAACAACAAAAATCTTAAATTCTATTTTTTATATGCTTGGGTTAATGATGATGATTCTTAACAATTAAAAAAAAGCAGAAATCAATGTATTTGAGAGAAAATTCAGTTTTTCTTCTCCCCATTAAAAAGGCATTCCTGCCCAGCATGGAGGCACACATCTGTAACCTCAGCACCTGGAGGCTGAGACGAGGGACTGCTGAGTTTGAGGCCAACCTAGACAACACAGTGAGTTCAAGGAGAGACTACACTACAGGGTGAGGTCCAGTCTCACAAAACAAAAGAAAACAAAAACAAGACAAAAACAAAACGGCATTCCTATGGAAAAATACTTGCCTGCCTAGTGTGTGCACATGTATGTACATGAACGCATGCACACACACACATAGAGCATTCTTATTATTAAAAAAACCACTTTCCTGCCGGGCATGGTGGCTCTCGCCTGTAATCCCAGCACTTGGGAGGCAGAGGCAGGAGGATTGCTGAGTTCGAGGCTTGCCTGGGCTCCATAGTGAGCTGAGGGCCAGCCTGAACTACAAAGTGAGACCCTGTCTCAAAAAACAAAACTACTTTCCTTTTTGTTCACAGATATACATACATGCCTGAACATGACAGGCAAATAATAAAAGATACTCTTAGGCTGACATCAGGACATAGGCCACTAGCCAACTCTGTTTCTGGATCTATAAATCAGAAAATGGAACTTGAGTCTGTAAAAGACCTTTTATTTATTTATTTTTTTGAGACAGGGTCTCTCTTTGTAGTTCAGGCTGGCCCTGAGCTCACTATGTAGCCTAGGCAAGCCTTGAACTCAGCAATCCTCCTGCCTCTGCCTCCCGAGTGCTGGGATTACAGGCGTGAGCCACCACGCCCAGCAGGTGGCAGAATCCCTGAGCTAAATCTCCAGCCCAAGACCTTTTATTTTTAAAATCCTAAATGAGAGCTCTATGCATCATAATTTCTAAAAAATATATAATGAAGAAAAATGAAACCGATGTTTGGCTGACTGACTTGGGTAACAATTATGTCAGTTACTGAAGTAGGGAAGTCCAGCGAAGCTTTGAGGTGGCACAGAAATTAAGACTTCTGTTTCAAACATCTTACTCTGATAGCAAGGAAAAGGGATACCACTGATTAGGCACAGGGGCTGGGGATGTGGCAGAGCTCTTGCCTTGCAGGCACAGGCCCTGGGTTTGATCTCCACACCACCAAAAAACAAAAACAAAACACTGATTAGGCATAAACTGTCAGCAGTATAGCACAGGGAGAGGGGTACTGGGCTATGGCTGGCCAGATGCAGTTGGAGAGATGGGAAGCAACAGATCTAATAAAAAATATTGGTAGCTAGATCTAGCCATCTTTAAACAGACACATTCCTGAACTTTCCAAGGTATGTGTGCCAACAAATTTTACTTTCACTTAAACTAGTTTGATCTGATTTTCTGTTCCCTGCAAGTCAAAGAATCTGAAACAATTCAATGACCTGTAACAAGAGATACCAGTAAATTTTTATTTTTAGTAGGGGAAAAGTACAGTATCTCAAATTCTCTAGCTATTTGATCCCTTAAAAAAATTCATTCCAAAATTTTGCTGAAATTACTTTTACTGAAATCCTTAATTGGCCCAGAAATGTAGCTTGCTGGCACAGTGTCTTCCTGGCAAATGCAAGGCCCTGAGTTTGGTTCCTGATACCCAAAGGAAAAAAATCCTTACTTAAGCCTTTCTGGAAATAAACTATGATGGAAGATGGATGCTATCTGACTGCTCTGATACAGCAGTATAAATGCTTTTATATTGAAAGCCTGCCTTGAAAATAAGCAACTATTCGGCAGTATTAAAGGTATGGATTAAAATCTGGGTTCCATACTATAACTAGTTTCTCATGTTGATTTGTCACTTGTTCTATTATATATTCTGAATTAAAAGGTGGTCAACCAGATTGAAATGAATGGGAACCAGATTTAGAAAGCATCATGAATAGAGATAAACTACCTTGAATCATGACTTGAAACTGGAGGGGCAGCACACAAGGAAATACAGAAGTTCATTTATAGGCAGTGCTGAATTTTTGTGACACTTAGAAGAAATGTCCAGTTAAAGGAACATCGGTAAATGGGTGCTCTGTTTAGAAAACAGTGATAGGGTTCTGGGAGTTCTTGGTGGTTTGGTGTTTCAATGAGTACAATTAAATAAAGTTTTTAATGATCTTTTTTCTTTTGAGGCACTAGGGACTGAACCCAGGCCTTTGTGCTGAGTAACATCCCTTTTCACTTTGAGAGAAGATCTCACAAAACTGTCAAATTAGCTAAACTGAACTGGCATTATACACATGCACCTCTAAGCTCTGCTGGTGTGCATTTTTGAAGAAAATGCTACATGAATCTACTTCACAGATATATCAAAGTATGAAGAACTAGTAGATACAACATATTCAAGTTTAAAGATCAGCAAGTGTCAGGGAGGTATACTAGGCCTCCTTTAATTTTTCATTTTAGGAAGGGGAAAAGCCAAAAATGAAAGTATATAAAAGTATCTCTTTGTACAGAAACTGTTTTCCTGATTTCATATCAGTTAACAAAGTTTAGTCTTTTCAAATTGGCTAATTTGCTGCTGATAAGAAACTTTCACTGTTTCTGGTTGCCTGCTGAAGTCACACACTGGCAAATGAGAGAAAAAGAATTGACCCTAAGGGCAGCTTCTCTATTCAATAAAACATTTTGCTTGTAAAATTTTTTTAAGGAAGAAAAACTAATATATAGAGAAAAAAAGTGAAAATAAGCTGGGCGTGGTGGCTCACGCCTGTAATCCCAGCACTAGGGAGGCAGAGGCAGGAGGATTGCTGAGTTCAAGGCTTGCCTGGGCTACATAGTGAGCTCAGGGCCAGCCTGAACTACAAAGCGAGACCCTGTCTCAAAAAAAAAAAAAAAATGAAGATAATTTTTTAGATTCAGAGTATGTAAAAAATGATGTAAGATCAGAAAGCAATGACACTAGTACTGCTAATAAAAGAGGATGTGGCATGGTGACAGATTTCATGGTTGGAAATTTGTTACCAAAGTGAATCAGGAGCCATTAGAAAATGAAAGGCTCTGTTTCCTTATGTGACATTCACGCCATGCCAGGACACAAGGAAGCTCATCCATTGTTGAGGTATCTGCACCGTGTGTTTGGATTTCCCAGCCTCAAATTGAACACACTTCTGCTTTTTTTTTTCTTTTTTGAGACAGGGTCTGCTTTGTAATTCAGGCTGGCCCTGAGCTCACTATGTAGCTCAGGCAAGCCTTGACTCAGCAATCCTCCTGCATCTGCCTCCTGAGTGCTGGGATTACAGGTGTGAGCCACCACACTGGCATTGTGGTACGTGGTTAATGGGGATCAAACTTGGAACCTTGTGCTTGCTAGGCAGACACTGGAACCACTGAGCTAAATCCCTGGCCCCCAAACATCTGCTTTTTATAAATTAGTCTGTTATACTCACCACGTAGCAACAGAAAATGTAGTAAAATACTTACCTACAAGACTTTAAAGTTTAAAAAAATTAAGATTAGCAGATGAGAGGGTCTTTAAAAGCACAAATCAGAGAACTGACTGACATGAATATAATTATTTCTATTCTTTTATAAGGGCTTAAAAACTTACTTAAAAATACTAGTGATATCAGTAAAATATTTGCAGATGACAAAGCATCTTTCACAATCATTTATCACAAGAATTTTGTGAAGTAGGCATAATATAAATTAATAACATTATAAACACTGGCAAATTTATATTAAGTATGCTATATGTCAAGTAAATTATATACATAACTAATGTGGTAAATATATTTAAGGACCTAGTCCAATACTGTTTGGCTAAATGAATGACAGGTCTAGAACTAGCAAAGAGATTCTATTACTCCAAATCTTGTCCCTTTTCCCGATCCAGAAAGTACCCTTTCCAGGGTCACTGGTCTTCCTGAGAGACTAGAATCCTTAAATACTCGTGGCATTGCTCAGAGAAAAGTTAACTTAGCCATGTTCCACTGAAACACACTCACTTGTTTTCTATGAACCTTTTAAAAGGGTTACTTATCTACAAAGAAAAGAATGGGGGTTTGGCTCTTTTCTTTCTGGTCAATGGGCTTTCCCAGTTCAGTTCAAATATGAGAAGGGAGCAGAGAGGAGATAAGAGAGGGAGAGAATCCCAGATTTAGAGCTGAAAGGGATCACAAAGCCTATCTGGTCCACTCTTTCAATTTTAGGAATGGGAATGACTTCCCCAGCGAGGTAAACACAAGAATAGAAGCCACTGTCTACTACCCCCCAAGTTCGTAGGTGAGGATAACTTGCATTCTGGCCTGTTTACTGGCGCTTTGTACAGTACTTTCCTGATCCTCAACCCCATCTTGCCTGTCAAAAGCCACTGAGGAAAATATGATGGTCCTTGGGGACTGAGGATTTTCCTTGATTTTTTTTAGAGAAATTCATTAAATATTTACTGAATTTCTACTGTTTATGTTGTAAAATATATAAATTTTTAGGGCTAGGGATAACACGCACCACTGTCTTCAAGAATCTGCTCATGAGCCAGGCATGGTGGTGCATACCTATAGTCACACCACTTGGGAGGCTGAGGCAGGAGGATTGCTGCAAGTTTAAGGGCAGCCTGCAATACATACTAAGCTCAAGGCCAGCCTGAATTATATATATAGCAAGACCCAGTCTCAAAAACAAAAACAAAACAAAACATGCTTGTCAAGGTAGTTTCCAAATAACAGAATTAGAAAAAGAACAGTTTCTAGATCAGTGGTTCTCTATGAGAAGCTGACACATACTATAGGTTTGCTCCCCAAACCCAAACAGTTTTGGATACATTCAGGAAGTTAATTGCTCCCCTAAAGCCAGTCCACCTTATTCAGGAGTTGAGGCTCTATTATAAGAGATTAACTACTTTCATATAAAAATTATCTAAGAATCAAAACAGACATTCTAATAATCCTTTTCTTTGATGTAAAATGAATAAGCCTTACATGCCAAGACAAGAAAATGCTTTTCCTCATATTACTGGAACGTTCCTCTAAAGGACCCATTCTGTAACTAATTTTGTTTTATTTCCTATAAATGTTTTATCTACTTTCAAAGTTTCTGGAATAGCCTTTTCACATATATTTATATATAAAAGCATAGATAAATAAACTTCATTAAAGCCAGAAGAAATACTGCTTAATGAATTATTCTTTTTCAATTTTTTAATCGAGTTTGGAATGTAATTTCTAAGGCTTTGATGCCAAAGGGAGCAAAGTCATTAAGATAAACTGATAATACTGCAGCATAAGCACTTCCTTCTCTATTAAAAATTACTTGTATTCTTTAGAATTTAAATTAATATTTTAACAAAAAGGGAAATGTTGATGGATAACAAAGCCTTCAGATTTGTCAAAAATAATAGGATAATTTTTTCTCTTAATATGGAATTATCGATATTAAGTGTATTTGAAATCTAAAATAATGAAACTTATGCTACAAAAAAATAGCTGCACTAAGACATGTATCTGGATGTCAATGTAAACTGTCACGAGTATAAATGACTATAAATTTAATTATACAGCATGGACAAATTTCTCTGCACTAATAACATGTTGATGAAGCAGGAGATATTTAAAAGATCAGTATGAATATATACATACCACAGGTTGTTTTGTGATATCCACCAAGTCTTTAAGATTATAATATTGATGTTTTTCAAAGGCTGAAAAGAGCATGTCTAGAACATGTTGTTTATCTGCCCGAGCCCTCTTTCCATCTTCTTTCTTCTTCCTTTCATATTCAATCTATATGCAAAAAAAAAAAAAAAAAGCAAAAGAAATGCACCAACCTGACATTCTTGGAAACACAGGCATCTCTGTTAGTTGGCCATGAACTGTCAGATTTGCTATTTTGAGGAGCAACCTAAACAGGGGCCTCAGACAGATGCCCCAGAACCTGGAGTCCTTGTTGCTCCCAGGACTCCCTATGCTTTTCAGCTCTGTGATAATAAAGATGCCACTGTAGACTATTTTTGGTATTTCGTGTAGATACATGCAATGTGCCCATTAGGCCCCAAGCAGGCTTTCTTCCTAGTTCCTTATGCTGAACAGAAACTCCAATTTGCTTGCCTTTGTTTTTGATAACTAAAATATGGGAAAATAGTTTATGCACTTGATGTCGTTTGGTAGGTAATATATTTCTTATGAACAGGCAGACCAAAGAACAGATTCTCTAAGGATTGAGAAGTTTGGGAAGAACTGGTAATAAACAAAGACCACGGGCAGGGCCAGGAAGCCTTCTATCATCTTGATCCTGTCTTCACTCACAATTGGAGGCTTCAAATTAGTGGATAAAGGTAACTTTACTGACACTATCTCTCTCTCTCTCTCTCCTCCCTCCCTCCCTTCCTTTTTTTTCTCTCCCTCTCTCTCCCTCCCTCTCTTTCTTTCTCTCTCTCTCTCTCCCTCCCTCTCTTTCTTTCTCTCTCTCTTTCTTTCAGACAGGGTCTCACTAAATGGCTCAGCCTGGGTTTGGACTTGGGATCCTTCTGCCTCAGCCTCTCAAAATGGTACAATTACAGGTATGCACTACCATATCCAACTAGAAACAGTTTTTGTTATCTGAATTCTAATCACTGATCTATTACCAGTGATAACAAACATCACTAAAATATTAATTCAGAAAATACATTAAACTAAAATTCCAGCTATAAATCTTTATAATCCAAAAACATCCATGAATATAATTATTTTACTGCCATAATAGAAAACAAATTATTCATGACTAAAGTGTAACTAACTGTTGACAGTCTTCTGTGGATGTACTATAGAGCCGTTCAACTGTCATTACTGAGACCTTAATCACTGACTAAAACTATAAATGCCACTCACTCCCAATTAAAATATTAAAATCTGATGTCTGTAAATTTCTAGACTGTTGTCTGCAGAAATATGTTGAATGCTTTGTCAAGGCGGTCTTCATGAAGGCTTTTATTTTAACTTCTGAAGTGAGCACGACAGCCTTGACTCATGGTTTTGCATTTTAAATCTTTATGAAAGATTATTCCCCACCCCCTTTCACCAAGGCTTCTATTTCAGCCTCGTGTGTCATCATCTCTTGAGAGGAAATTAATTCTTCAGAGTTGGTCAGTCCTTGACGTGGAAATTCATACTGACAAGGCATGTAGTATTCCTGTACTTGGCAATGTTGGCAAATGTTGCTGAAAAAGTCTTTATGATATAGTTCTGTTGGCATTTATTTTAATCTGAAAATTCAAAACTTATGTATATATATAAAACTCAAGAAAAAATCCTCAAAATTCAACAAGCTTAGTTGGCTGTCTAACAGAATTGTTAACAGAATTGGCTGTCACACTGAAAGAAACAGAATACGCATAAAAACAAAATTTCTCTCTAATTCTTGGTGATACACTTCAAGATGTTATGTACTAATTACCTTGATCTTTTTTTTTTTTTTAAGCAAGGTTTTGCTTTGTAGTTCAGGCTGGCCCTGAATTCACTATGTAGCCCAGGCTAGCCTCAAACTCATGGCAATCACCCTGCCTCTGCCTCCTAAGTGCTGAGATTACAGGTGTGAGTCATCATGCCTAGCTTGATCATTTTTCTTTAAATTTAAACTTTTTTTGCTGTCATTTCTAGACCAATGGCTAGAAAAACCAGTGCTTCAGATTTAGGAGCAGGGGTATGGGTGATAGTAAGGACAGATATATCAATTATCACTGAACCATCTCCCTCTCAAAGGGAATGGTGGAGAACTGTAGAAGGTTCCTGTCTCTTTGTATCAGTGAGTGGCTACACACCACAACTGGTAGAGAGCTGGCCTCCTCTACACTGGATTAGGCCTGAAGGCATTTCCTCTCTATAGTCCACAGTCCATGCTGAGAGCCAGCATGTAGACAAAGAAAATGATCCCTTATGTCACTAGACCATACATCATCTTTAAGAATGCCATGAAATTTATGGAAGCCAGGTAATGACAAACACAAAGTCAGTCAGAACGCATACATGGAGTGTGATTCAGAGGTGAGGGGTTGGAGGCAATCTTACACATTAGCTAACTATACTTTCTGGATTAACACCTTTACGGCAAAACATTTAAATTTTGTATGTCACTGTAAATTGTAAAAATGTGCTTTGTATATGTAAATATTATAAAGTGTATACCAAATAAAAATTTTAAAAGGGATAAAAGTACTATTTTAAAGGAGGCTGTAATTTGTCAAAATTACAAAACACCTTTTTGTTTGCTCTCCAAATACAGTGATCTGCCTTCCTTTTCTTGATGGTTAGTCTGTAAAAGTATCACCAACTGTGAAAGCTGCAGGGCAGCAACTGCTAATATAACTGAAGGCGCAATGCCTGGGGAGGGCAGGGCTCCCCGTGCTGGCCACTTCTGCAGCAGCCTTTGGCGCAGGCCTCGGGTGCTGGGGCAGCAGCAGCCTTCAGGCTCCACTTCCAGGAGTCCCTGACCGGCTGGGCTCTAGAGGGTGCTTTGCCAGAAGGGGAATGAGAGGAGGAGGAGGCAACATTCTAATGTCTGCACCTGCTGCTGCTGCACCTCTCTCACTCCAGCCTGTACTTCTGCAACTCCAGCCCTTGTATTCTGGACTCATTAACCATGTATAACAAATTCCCTGCATGAAATCTCTTTTTACTGGAAATATCTAGAGCTGTTCTGGTTTCCAAGAGAGACACAACTGAGATGGGAATGACAAGCCTCATTTATTTATTTGTTTGCTTTTACCTTTTTTTTTTTTTTTGAGACAGGGTCTCGCCTTGTAGTTCAGGCTGGCCCTGAGCTCACTATGTAGCCCAGGCAAGCCTCAAACTCAGCAATCCTCCTGCCTCTGCCTCCTGAGTGCTGGGATTACAGGCGTGAGCCACCACACCCGGCACTGTGGTATGTGGTATTGATTGCTGGTGGGGGTGAGTCACCATACCCAATATTGTATGTGGTTACTAGAATCGAACCAGGGACCTGTGCTTGCTAGGCAGGTGCTGGAACCACTGAGCTAATCTCCAGCACTGTTTTTAGTTTTTTTGAGACAAGGTTTCACGTTGTAGTTTAGGCTGGCTCTCAACTCACTATGTAGCCAAGGCTAGCCTTGAACTCGAGGCAATCTTTCTGTATCTGACTCCTGAGTGCTCGGATTACAGGCGTGAGCTACCATATCTGGCTGACAAGCCATATTTAAAATGAATTGATAATTTCTGTTTTGGAAGAGCCAAGTTCTTGTCAGATGATTCCTTTATCATTGTCTCTACTTCACATAAAGAGCTTACTTTATTTTTTCTTTTGGTACTGGGAATTGAACTCAGCACCTGGCGCTTGCCAGGCAGGTGTGAAGCAAGTGTCAACTTTTCTTTCTTGTTTATGTGTATTTGCTTTATTAGTATTACCTATAATCTACAGTTTTCTTGTAAAAGTCTTTTAAGGTCACTTGCTCATTTGTTGAGACTGAATTAATTACAAGAATTGTATAAAACTGAATTTAGCAACAAATCTAAATCAAATGAAAATGAATGATCATGATCAACTCCTTTGTGTAGTCCATTTTCATTTTTTACTTAAAAACAATTAACAAAAGGATCACAGAGGAGTACAAAGCCAATCTACAGAATAAATATTTTAAAATTTCTTAGGGCTGGGGATTTAGCTCAAGTGGTACTGCACCTAACTTGGAAACACAAGGGCCTGAGTTCGATCCCTGGTACCACCAAAAAAAAAAAAAATCTATATATATATAATTTTTATTAGGGGAAACAGGATAAATATAAGTTCCAGTGCATTCCTCTTTATCTCTCCCAAACCCTACTTTTTGAGGATCCCATTAGTTCCTTAAGTTTGTTTTCCACTTCAGAGGAGGAAAAAAGAGGAATTTGATGTTTATATGCTTGCAAAATACATTCTAAGTGCTGCTAGGGATTGTGCCCAGGTTTTGCACATGGTAGGCAGGAAATCTACCATTGAGATACATTCTCAGCCCTAAAGATTCCCAATTTGTAAAATATTAAAATACAGGTGCCAATTTTGGAGAGGGAGTAACATTATCAGAAACTACAAATTCCTTTAACATAGAATATCTTTCAATACCATTATTTTTTTTCCTTCTTAAGGAAGGTCTGACAAACTAGTGCTTCACAAAAATTACCCTGGAAAATGCCGATCTCTATGAACTGGTCCTAGGTTCAGAAACTTAATGAAGGCAGAAGAAATGCCACTTAAGGAGAAAATTAACAGGCATTAGTCTAGTAAGAGGAAAGTTTTCAGGGTGGAGCGCTCAAGGAAAGAATATTCTGGATTTTTGTACTAGGGACAGAGGTTGATCTGGTGCTTGCTAGGCAGGCATGGAGCCGCTGAGCAACATCCTTGGTTCTAAGGAAGGGATACTATAAAAGATAATGCTGATCATGGAATTTTTTTTTTCCCCAATGAATGCCTTCTGGACAGCCAGTGTGGTAGGTAGTATGCTGTCTGTGAATTATAAAAAAGGATACATTTGAAGTCAGTGCTTAGAATAGCTTCAAGTACAAAGTAAGATTTTAGGGAGTTTAAATGTTTGGCTATTCTCTCGAAATGAAAGTTTATCTGTGTGCTACATACAGATGAAGATGTGTGGAGGTACATGAGAGGTGGCTCCTTTCTCACTGAGTGTATGGGAGGATGAGGGGCATGGCTCACAGTGCAGGGCTAGCACGCAACTCCACGCCCCACCAAGGTAGGAGTATAGGTTTACAAGTACATATGCAGTTCTCTGCTCTTTCTTTTTTATATACATTTCCCCTTATTTTTATCTGAAAATTTCAGCTGAAGAACCTCAACTATTAAAATTCTGCGCTTCATGTTTATGCAGTTCTAGCACACAAAATGTTGAAAATATTTCAACATTATGGTGAGTCTAAAAATTTTATCAACAGTCTTGATTACATGAATTTGAAATCATTCTCAATGAACAATATTGAAGCTTCTCAATATTAAAAAAATCAATGTCCCCTTCTGATAAATAACAAAAGCCTTACATAATTTTTATACTTGATGTTACACAATACTAAATCTGTTTCTTAAAGCCATGCTAATGCCCCCACCCATCCAGACACACTCCCACAGAAAACAGTCACTAAACACTCATGTACATGAAAGAGGGTAATCAATCTTTGCTTTATGTAAATGAAATTTTAATCAAAGATTACATGACTCATTACTGTAATGACTCATTTATGATAATCTTAATAAAAGTACATTCCTTGAACTGAAATGTCATTTAACATTAAGTCTTTAAAATGGGATGTCATAGCTTTATATCTTAACAAGTTCAGAACACAATATATTTAAATATATACTGGTACCTTAGTTCATGAACTTAGTTTTATGATTTTTGGGAAAGATGGTTGTTTCATTTATTTCCCTGCAGGGAAGATCATCCCAGTTCTGTTTGTTACCCAATGTGGAGTTTGTGAATGGAAGCAAAATTTTGTTGAACACTGAGAACCAAATTTCTCTTGAACAGAAGCATTATGACAAGTGGGGTTACTAATCACTCTACTAACGAGGAGCCACTGAACAGAAGCATTGTGAATCAAGGCATTATTTCAGTAGTAAGAAGAACAATATAAGCACATCCTAAATATAAGACATTTGGGCGTGTTCTGTAGATGCTAAGAGACTATCAATGGCACTAAGAATGTGACCTCCGCAGAAGCCCATGCTGTGATGCTACCAAATGGCCAGCATTGATCAACCTGACAGAGATCTGCCATTTGATTCAGAAATGTTGGTCTACAGCAGTATAGCAAGTGACCTTTCTAAAAGAATAAGGAAAACTGATTTAGCATGGAAATGTATACTCACGACTTCAAAGGAAATATACATTGTACTCATCTGGGGATCTAAAAAGACATAAACAGAACTGAAAGAAGTGATGGCTTTCTGAAGACAGATTTGCAGTACCAAGGATCAAATTCAGCCACTGCTCTTTGCCAGGGAAGTGCGGTGCCATTGAGCTAAATCTCTGGCCCAAAGACAGATTTTATTGGTCTAGGGCAGCAGGGGTCTGTATGTCAGGCACACACAAAGCAGCAGGCTGAGGAGAGAAATTGTAGGGAACCACTGTAGGGTGCTGTCACAGCTACTTACCCTCCATATATACATTGGTATGTTTTAATTTTTAAACTTGAATGCCTTTCGAAGGGGAAGACGTGATCCAGTTCACAGTGACTAGTTAGTTCTGGGGCACCTGCTGTCTACATACAAAATAACATGAAACTCAAACACTACCCCCTGTGGTTTGGAGCTACTGTTCTGTGCCACTTAATTAGTCTGGATACTTAATGTCAGTCTTAAAGATGTTTTAATTCTTGCTTAAGTATCAAAAAACCCTTAAGCAGCAAAATAGAACATAAGATTTCAACTATTAATTGTTACTTGATTTAAGATACATTGTTTTAATTTTTTTTTCTACCAGAAATTGAACTCAGAGCCTTGTGCTTGCCAGGGAGGTGATGTGCCACTGAGCTACATCTCCACCCCAAAGTTCAGTTTATATTTAGGAAATTACCACATTTATTCTTTTTTTTTTTTTTTTTTTTTTGAGACAGGGTCTTGCTTTGTAGTTCAGGCTGGCCCTGAGCTCACTATGTAGCCCAGGCAAGCCTCGAACTCAGCAATCCTCCTGGCTCTGCCTCTCGAATGCTGGGATTACAGGTATGAGCCACCATGCCTGGCATTGTAGCATGTAGTTACTGGGATGGAATTCAGGACCCTGCGCTTGCTAGGCTAGGCGCCAAACCACTGACCTCAATCTCTGGCCCCTATCATATTTATTGTCATATTTAGGTATTTTAAAACTTAAAACTCTTAGCTTTGTAGCACTGCGAATGTCCTGTGGCAATATAAATATTAGTTAAGTGTGTCACTTCTGAGATAGATTTGCTGGGTTGAGTATCCAGACCAGTTAAGTTACTATGTGAGTTAACCTTTTAGGTAAGCTAATCTCTGAGACTGATGTATAAAATACAACAGAGGGAGGGCACTATTTCATGAGGATGACATGTCACTATTTATGAAGCACTCAGAACAGTAACTGGCACATAATGTGTAAGCATGCACGCTGTGGTTTAGATCAAGAATGACCCCCCAAAACACTCACACATTCATAAGTTTTGGAAGGTGACTGGATTCTGGTTGTGTCTAGCTAGGTGACCTGATGACAGGAGGCAGGGTCTGGTGGAGGCTGGCCATGGAGGGTGTGATCTGGAAGGATATCTTCCTTTTTGGCTCCTCCTTCTTCTCTGCTTACTGGCCCCCAGGCTGTGAGCAGGTTTTCTTCCACTATGCCCCTGTGCCACTCTATTTCAGCCTTCAACCACAGGCTGGCAAGTGTGAGCCAAAATAAATCTTTTCTCCTTTAAGATGTGGGTATTCTATCCAGCAATGAGAAAGTGACTAAGGCAACACACTGATACAGAGACAATGTTTATGTGTATTATATATAAAATGTACTTCAATGAAAAGATCTAAAACATGTATACAGGCAGTCCTCAATTTGTATTGGAGTAAGAGACTATAAAAATGCCTGTGAAAGCTGAAACCAGGAAAAGTGATCTTACTTATCAGTGAAAAAATTACAATTGGTCCACAATCCTTAAAAATTTTAAATAATAATTGTACATTTTAAATGTATGACCTATGAAATTTTTCAATACATTTAAAATTCTTACGGTTAGTTTAAAGGTACAGAAAAATGAAAAACAGTAAAATTGATCACTTAATGTATTATAATTAAAAATATTAGAAACATTGAAGTGTTTCATTCTTTATAAAGATGGATCAAGAGTAGTCTGAACAGTGGTTGCATTCATATCGTGAGATGACAATGTAGAGCAGGCATCATTTCAATGCTTGGCGAATCACGATATCCTTACTAAATCTAGATCAGGTACTCAAGTACCAGATACAAGGTGCATGACTGATGAGATCCTTTCAAAATATAAGACTCTATGAGAAGAAAGAAATAAAGATATAATACAGAATGAAGAGATATGTAGAAGACTCACATTGTATTGATGATTAGCAACTGGTTTGTAATTGGTTGTTACAACTTTGTCCAGTTGTTGTGATAGCCTTACAGGTTTGGAAGATTCTTCTATTTGTAATCTGAAATACAGAAGATATTAATAATACATTTACTTGTTGAGCAGAGTAAAACTTGAAGGGTTATTTCTATAATCTTTAATAAATACCAGTTAATATATAAACAGGAAACCTCAAAGTATTGTATTAGCATTAGCATGCCACTGAGACAGAAGAGAAGGGCCCAATACCTCTCACGACGTACTTTTTATTGTTTTCTTCCATCTGTGGTGGTCCTGCCTCTCCTAAATGTGTTGGTGCCCACTGACACTACACAAGATGGTCTGTGACTGTCCTGAGAGACTATTGCTTTGGCTGCAGTGAGGCTCAGTTGCAGGTCTGTCCCAGAGGACTCTGACCTCTACAGCCAGATATCCCCACTCCGGTCAGTGTGGAGCCTCTTTCTTACTCAAAGTGCCCCCACCCCGGCTGGTTAGCTGCTAAGTCGTGGAGTGCATGCACAAGCCCATATTTCTAAAAAATTCTATTTAAGTAATCTTCCTCTCACCTTTATGAGATCAATTTATTTCTTCCCCTGATGCTGCAACATAAGTCACAATACAGCCTCTTTTGGGTGGCTTTAGTTGCATAATAGTGATTTCTATATCAAGTAGAATAGGCTGAGCTGGTTACACTGGGAGGTTAGTTAGCCAGTGTTGGCAACATAGCGGACAGGTAGCAGACAGTGGTGCGGAGCCATAGAGAGCCCTGACAGTTGGTGGCTCCTGCTTTTGGAAGAGATCCAGAGACTCCTGGCAGCAGCTGGCTCTGGCCGCTAAGAACAGAAGGAGCTTCTAACACTGTGAACAGAGATCCCAGACACTCAAGTCTTAGGCTGCTAACATGAAGGGTGCTGAACTTCGCCTATTTGTCATTTCTATCCAAATGGAGCAAAAGAACCCTCTGCCGTTTGCTAACAAAACTTCAAAAACACATCAAATATGTGTATATGACTACAGTGTAAAAACCAGCACTATAAATATCACTGGTCTAAGGACTAATGTCTACCTTCCTGAACTGGGCAGATACAGAAAGGTCACTTCCACTATGACAGAAACTTTCACTGGACAGGCCTGGTCTACAACTACGGTAGGACTCTGAATTAAAGTATAACTCAAAATACTAACATTTGAAAAAGTCATAAATATATGACACATATACAGCAATTACAAAATATAGTACTTGATCAGTAAATGTATCTTCAGGTAGTGCTCTTATGACTTTTTTTGTGCTAAACATAACGTGACACTCAATCACCTACTTCTTACTTTAAAATGTAGATTAACTCATTTGGAATTTCAGCACAATAAATCTTAAAAAACTGTTTTAAGGGAAAAGGTGCAGCTTTCTAAAACCTCCATTTTTTTTTTTTTTTTTAGACAGGGTCTCACTTTGCAGTTCAGGCTGGCCCTGAGCTCACTATGTAGCCCAGGCAAACCTCAAACTCAGCATGCTCCTGCCTCTGCCTCTTAAATGCTGGGATTACAGGTGTGAGCCACACCTGGCTAAAGCCTCTATTTTTAAAGACACAAGAGATACCATTGTACTCTTATATTTCTCATCAGTAGGGCATTAAAACACAAAGTGTAAAACTACCTGCTTAAATGAGATTAAAGACTAAGAGTGAAAATATTTCTGCACAGAAAAGTTTATTATTCACTGAGAGAACTACTCAAGGATTTATTTTAGTAAGAAGGAAAATATGCCCAAAAGGAACTAGTGGGATACAATTGTTACAGCACAGAACTGAGAGCCATCTTAGAATACTGCTTACTTAATGAATCAAAAAAAAAAATGCAATTTCTTAAAAGGTAGAGCGAATGTGAAAAATGGGAAGGGCCAGATCAGAATTAATGCAGGGCTGAGTATGGTGTGCACAGCTGTAATCCCAGCACCCTGGCAGCTGGGATATGAGCCTCTGCATTGGAGGACAGCCTGGGCTGCACAGTGATTCCAAACCTGCCTGAACTGTTTGTCTCAAAACAAACACCAAAACCAGAATTAATGCAATTTACAATTCTCTTTTCTACAGTTGCAATTAGCCAGGGTGCTGCATGCCTCTAATCCCAGCCTTCAGGAAGCTGAGGGAGGAGGATTACAAATTTGTGGCTAGCCTAGGCTACTTAATGAGACTGTCCCAGAGCGGGGAGGGGGTAGGCAGCAGCTCTCAGTAGTAGTGTTTGCAGGAATGTGCAATGCCCTTGGTGCAATCCTCAGTACCACAAAAACCAAAACCAAAACGTACTGAACACTGTATATTACCTGGCTGGCATTTTTACAATCTTTGGTTCAATATAGAATGTGAACTGAAAGGGGAAAAGAGGAGGGGGTAGGGGTAAGTACAGAAGAGAAAGAAAAAATTTGATGGTAAAAAAAAAGAAAACAAAGTTTATGTATATGGGGTGGTGGTGAGAGCAGGGGAATGGGAAAAATGAGAATTAAAATGTGTTAGATACAAATTCTCAATGTTGAATATGATTATAATGTACTTATAAGATGTACCAATAGCCGGGCATACTGGCTCACGCCTGTAATCCCAGCACTCGGGACGCAGAGAGAGGAGGATTGCTGAGTTTGAGGCTTGCCTGGGCTACATAGTGAGCTCAGAGCCAGCCTGAACTACAAAGCAAGACCCTGTCTCAAAAACAAAACAAAACAAAACAAAACAAATGTACCAATAAAGTCAGTTAAAAAAAGAATATGAATTGATTTTCATTTAAATGTCTTTCAAAAACACAACTTAAAATACAAGATACTTGTTTTTATAACATTCTTATTAAATATAGATGAAAATAATTCTACAATCTGTTTATATTTAGGCATATAACAGCAGAGTACTGAGAAGACACTAGATACCTATTGATATTTTCAAAATGTAAGACCTATATTTTTTACCATGATCTCTAAATTCAATATACTTGCTGCTGTAAAAAGATGTAAATATTTTTTTCACCTATTTATACAATCATATTTATTTTAGGGACACAAATGATTATTTTACAAAGTCTAAAAAAAGTGTTTTGGGGGGCCGGAGGGTTAGCTCAGTGGTTCTGGCGCCTGCCTCGCAAGCGCAAGGACCTGAGTTCGATCCCCGGTAACCAGTATAATGCTGAGAGTGGAGACACGCCCACCAACAATCAACACTGCATGCTAAAATGCTGGGCGTGGTGGCTCACGCCTGTAATCCCAACACTCAGGAGGTAGAGACAGGAGGATTGCTGAGTTCGCGGCAGCTTGCCTGGGCACCATAGTGAGCTCAGTGCCAGCCTGAACTGCAAAGCGAGACCCTGTTTTCAAAAAGCAAAAAAAAAAAAAAAAAGTATTTTGGAAATGTCTTTACAAATTCACTGGATATGTAACCACAAATAATATGTACAATGTTAGTTCGCTTTCCAAATGCCACATATACCTTCTATGAAGATAGATTTTTCTTAAAAGGGAGAGAGCATGAGGTAGTCTACAAGAAAGATGTTGCTTAAGCCAGGGTGATCCTTTGATGATCCTCATACCCTTCCTGGGATGCAGCCTAAATTCCTTTATGGGAGTTCAAGCCCACCCCCCCCCCCATCTAGTTCCCCTTTGTTTCTCCAGCTTTAGCACCCATTGGCTGCAGGGGTGCCATAACCCAATCCTAGGAGGAGCTTCTTTCTGGCAATCAGTCAGCAAGTGTCTAGAAGCAGGAAGGGTATAGCGGTACACACTTGCATTAGCAGAAGACAAACATAAATACTTAGAACTAATGACCCACAG
>PVIC010023963.1:0-26452 GCA_004025085.1 Thryonomys swinderianus
TTCATCGCATTTTCATTTCTTTATTTTGTCTAGAAAAAGGATAGAAAAAAGTCATATACATATGTCTAATTTCAAATTTATCTTGGTTATTTTTGTGATATTTTTACCTTTTTGCTTACAGCCAAGAATCTTCATCAGCCTGTAGAGAAGACTTAGACTGGGAAGTCAGAAGAGCAGTAAGAATAGTTAGTATTCTGACAGTGGCCAAATTTTATAGGAAGTAGTCTGTACTGATAAATATCAATTATCTTGAAAATCAGCACATGTGACTAACTAGAAATACCTAAAATGTTGCCCAATTTAGAGATTAGATATATTATTTTAGGTATCAAACAATTCCTCCCAGGTTTTCTTCTCTCTTCATTCTTTTTGGTTTTTGAAACAGGTTCTCAATAGATAATCCAGGCTGGCCTTTAATTTATGATCCTCCCACCTCAGCTTCCCGATTGCTGGGCACACAGGCGTATGCCACAAAGTCCATTCCCCAGATTTCTTTAGTAAAACAAGCCACAGTAGCCTTATGCTCATATCCTATTGCATCACAATGGCCGTGATATGTGTAGGACTGGTTTAGGTGGCACAGGAGAATTGGTGAATAATTTTTTAGTAGGTATGCTATAAAGATTTTTTTTTTTTGCTTTTTGGAGATAGGGTCTTGCTTTGTAGTTCAGGCTGGCTCTGAGCTCACTATGGTGCCCAGGCAAGCCGCCACGAACTCAGCAATCCTCCTGTCTCTGCCTCCCGAGTGCTGGGATTACAGGCATGAGCCACCACGCCCAGCATTATATGTGGTAACCGGGGATCGAACTCAGGTCCTTACGCTTGCGAGGCAGGCGCCGGAACCACTGAGCTAACCCTCCAGCCCTATAAAGATTATTTTTAATAGCACTTCTCAGCCTTCTTATTCATTTATTTGCTTTTGTTTATCAATGTTTTCCTACCTCCCAAACATGTATGTCCCACAGAGCAAGGACTTTGCCTCCTTTATTCCCTGTTATATCTCCAACACCTAAAATCATATCTTGCAGATAATGGTTGCTTAGAAAATATTTGTCAAAAGAAGGAATGACTTTTTTTTCTTTTCCAGTACTGGGGATCAAACTCATTACCTTTACTTCCTTTTTTTTTAAATTTTATTTTCTTTTTTTGAGACAGGGTCTCACTTTGCAGTTCAGGCTAGCCCTGAGCTCACTATGTAGCTCAGGCAAGCCTCAAATTTAGCAATCCTCCTGCCTCTGCCTCCCGAGTGCTAGGATTACAGGCATGAGCCACCACACCCAGCATTGAGGTATGTGGTACTGATTGCTGGTGGGCGTGAGTCACCATGCCCCACATTGTGGTATGTGGTTACCAGGGATCCAATCAGGGACCTTGCACCTTCTAGGCAGGTGCTGGAACCACTGAGCTACATCTCTGGCCCAACCTTGTACTTTGAAGGCAGGTGGCAGAGCCACTAAGCTAAATCTCTGGCCCCAGTGACTTTTGTCTTTAGATTCATCAGTAGACAAATCACTGTCATCCAAGAACAAGTATTATATACCCAGTGCATCTGCTCAATACACTTTAGAAACTATTAATGGTGATTTAATAAAAAAAAGCCATACATTATTCTGTATTCATCATTTGTTATGATGCCCTTTCCCCCTCATTTGTTTTCCAAAAGAGATTAGGGTGTTCTTTCAAAGAGAATTATCAGGGGAAGCTATGATACTACTCAGATCTAGGAGTAGAAGAATGAGAAAAGCTAAAATGACAAACTTTTTATTATTTTTGGAAAAAAAATACTGTTCTTTTGGAAAAGATTTCAGTACTGTTTCTTCTTTTTAATGAGTAGCCATTCATAAACCAGTCCAAATAATGGCACTGTAGAACTTTATTCCATAATATGTCTTGCTACATTGGATCAATTGTGTGCTCAGATTTTTCTTAGTAACCCTAAGTAAATATTGAATCTATTCTTACTAAAATTTTGCTTTCTAGAATTAAATGGAATTTTATTATTTATTTTATTCTCTTGTTGCTGTCTTTGTTGTTTGGTTATTTTATTTTTTGATTGTACTAAGGGTTGAACCCAGGGCCTCACACATATTAGGTAAGTGCTCTACCACTAACCTACATTCTCAACTTTATTTATTTAATTTATTTTTTGAGACGCCCGGCACTATGGTATGTGGTATTGATTGCTGGTGGGCGTGAGTCTCCACACCCAGCATTGTATGTGGTTACCAGGGATCAAACTCAGGACCTTGTGCTTTCGAGGCAGGCTCTGGAACCACTGAGCTAACCCTCTGGCCCTATTTGTTTTTTATTTTTAATTTTAAAACATTTTTTTTCAGTTTTTTGAGACAAGGTCTCACTTTGTAGTCCAGGCTCACCCCATTCTCACTATATGGTCCAGAATAGTCTAGAACTCACAGCAATTCTCTTGCCTCTGCCTCCCAAATGCTGGGATTATAGGAGTGAGCTACCATGCCCAGCACTGTGGTATGTGGTGCCAGGGATCAAACTTGGGATCTTGAGCTTGCCAGGCAGACACCAGAACCACTGAGCGAAATCTCCAGCCCTATATTCTCAACTTAAAAATAAAACATTTTTGAGATAGAGTTTGCTGAGTTGCCCAGGCTGACCTTGAACTTAATAATCTTCCTTTTTCAGGTTCTCAGGTATTTAGATCCATTCTTTTCTTCTTCTTTCTTTTATATGTAATTATTTTGCACTGAATTTGTTTCCATACCATAAGTTTTTGTTTCTTCTGGGATTTTTTCCTTTTGTGTAAACTCCTCTTCTGGTTTAGAAACCATCTGTTTCTCTGTAGTGAAGACCATCTCATGTGGGTCAAGCAGACCTCTCAGCCTGGCAGCTCATTTTGGGTGTTTTATCTACCTGGTACAGTATGTTCAATAACTGCAAAACATATAGTTAAACTCTTAAGTTCAGCTTTACTTTGTATTTGTGCAGCAAAAATTCAGCACAAATTTTGGGTCACCAACTCCATGCCCAACCCCACAGTTTGATCTGGGCACAACCACACCACTGTAATGACAGAATGTTTCTGTAATGTGACACACTCAGATATTTGGTGAGTTAATTGATACCTATGCCCTTCATCATACCTGGGCAGTTTCATGGGGATTCCTGACATGAACAGAAAGATCTTGATTTGTATGATTTTGTGAGGTTTTCTGGGTCAAGTTAATAGAGAACCACTTTCACAGATCACGAGTTGGGGATGTGGCTCATTGACACCACACCTGGCTGGCACACAAGGCCCTGAGTTCGATCTCTAGTTGGGGAGGTGGGGACATGCCACATAACCTTTCACAGATCATTTCGGGTCTCTTACAGCAACAGACCACTCTAATGCTTCTTTCAAGGAAAAAATTTTTATAGACAAACAAAGGTTTTGAAGTTTTATAAATTCTTACTCTGATTTGTATAAAGTAACAGGCAAGAATGGACATGTTTTCTAAAATAAGATTTTTTAATGGTTGAGTGCTTAGAAGGCCTTTTGAATACAGGCCTTCATACTTACTGATGATTGAGAGAGCAGGAATGTTTTCTTCATTCTTAAAAATGTTTATTGAGCAAATTGAAAGAACCAAAAGATGAGCTATGGTGAGGCTCCATCCCCAGCCCTATTGCTGTGTCCTTTGATGATCTTGGGTTGTCTCTTCCTTTTTGATTCCCAGTTTCCTTATCTATAAAATGAGTAGGCCAGGCATCATGATTTCTAAAGACTTCTTCAGCTCTAAAACGTAAATAATTCACATGAGTTTCTGTGAAAAAAGTACACTTCTTCAAAAAGACGGTGTTGTGGTATTTCTCCATTTTTAGCATTTGCTTTAAAGGAAAGAAACACAGATTGAATTTCAGCTTAATTTTGAGTTTTTACACTTTCAACTTTTGAAATATGGTGTCTAACTCCTTAATTTATTTACATGAGATCAGCTAGGCCAATTCTTATTTTTTAAAAAAGTTGTAGGGCTGGAGGGTTAGCTCAGTGGTTCTAGCGCCTGCCTCGCAAGCGCAAGGACCTGAGTTCGATCCCGGGTAACCACATATAATGCTGGGCGTGGAGACTCACGCCCACCAACAATCAACACCGCATACCACAATGCCGGATGTGGTGGCTCACGCCTGTCATCCCAGCACTTGGGAGGTAGAGACAGGAGGATTGCTGAGTTCGCGGGCGACTTGCCTGGGCACCATAGTGAGCTCAGGGCCAGCCTGAACTACAAAGTGAGACCCTGTCTCCAAAAAGCAAAAAAAAAATGTTGTAAAAATATGTCTTTTTTTTTGAGACAGGGTCTCGCTTTGTAGTTCAGACTGGCTCTGAGCTCACTATGTAGTCCAGGCAAGCCTCAAGCTCAGCAATCCTCCTGTCTCTGCCTCCTGAGTGCTGGGATTACAGGCGTGAGCCACCATGCCCGGCACTGTGGTATGTGATATTGATTGCTGGTGGGCGTGGGTCTCCACGCCCAGCATTGTATGTGGTCACCGGGGATCGAACTGAGGACCTTGCACTTGCAAGGCAGGCGCCGGAACCACTGAGCTAATCCTCCAGCCCCAAAAATATGTCTATTTTTGGAAATCTAGATACAAATTTACAAAGAAGAAAATAAACATATCTCACCACCCAGGTATAGCCAGTTTTAAAAGCTTATTGTATTTCAATTCACTTTTTCTAAGTTAATTGGGTTTGAGACAGGGTCTTACTTACGGATTCAGGTTGACCATGAAGTCATATATAGTCCAAGCTGCCCTTAAATTCATGGGTGACCCTTCTGCCTCAGAGTCCAAGTGCTGGGATTACAGGTCTGTGCCACCATGCTCAACTGAAACATGGCCTCCTCTAAAGAGTAAAATGTTTAAACATGGACATTTTTCACAATGTAATAGTCTTTTAATTTCTTTTCATAATATTGAGAAAAAATATATATGAATACATACATTTGTTTTATTTTTGTTTTTCTCTTTTCCTACCTGGGGAGACTTTTTCCCTAGAATTAAATTTTTTTTTTTTTTTTTTTTTTGAGACAGGGTCTCGCTTTGTAGTTCAGGCTGGCCCTGAGCTCACTATGGAGCCCAGACAAGCCGCCGCAAACTCAGCAATCCTCCTGTCTCTGCCTCCTGAGTGCTGGGATTACAGGCGTGAGCCACCACGTCCAGCAGTGTTGATTGTTGGTGGGCGTGAGTCTCCACGCCCAGCATTATATGTGGTTACCTGGGATCGAACTCAGGACCTTGTGCTTGCCAGGCAGGCGCCGTAACCACTGAGCTAATCCTCTGGCCCTAGAATTAAATATTTTGATCATTTTTAATGATTACACAGCCACTTTTCTGTTGTTCAGTATCTGTTGTTTAAATTTTACGTTGTGCAAAATATCTTACATATATATGTTTTATACATAAATGTGTCCAAATTTATAATTCATAAACTGTAAACATTTTACTATATTTGGGCTTGGCCAAAAGACCAAGAAGCGATTTTAAACACTTAAAAGTTGTTGGTATATTTTATAAGATTGCTTTTCTAAAATAATTGAGCATGAATTCAACCATTTTAATCTCTTAGCCAAAAGAAAAGATTATCTTTTTTAAGTAGTAATCATCTTTATTTTGTAACAATTTTATTGAGAATAAAATTCATGGAAAGTATACATTTCAGTTGTTTTTGGTGTATTCAGAGTTGTGCACCCATTGCCACAGCCAGTTACATAACATTTTTAGCATCTCAAAAAAGAACCCTTTTCCCATCAACAATATATTCCATTTCCCATGCTTCACCCCAGGCGACTACTGACCTACTTCCTTCTAAGCATTTCACCCTGTACATTCTGTCCTGTTCTTTTCACTTAACAGTGTTTTCAAAATTTGTCCACATTGTAGCATGTATGAGTCCTTCATTTGTTATTGCCAGATAATATTTTATTATATCAGTATACCACATTTTATTTATCCATTCAAGAGTTGAGTTCCTGCTTTTTAGCTATTGTGAATAACACTGCTTTGAACATTTTTGTGCAGACAAGTGTTTTCTATTTCTCTTGGATATCTACTTAGGAGTAGAACTGCTGGGCCATATGGTAATTCTTCATTTAACCATTGGCAGAAACTGTTTTCCAAAGAGCTCCAGTATTTTACATTCCTGCCAGCAATGTGTCAGGCTCCAGTTTCACCATATGCTTGTAGCATGTAGGATCTTTTGTATTATAACAATTCAACTAAGGGTTCAGTGGTAACTCAAGTGATTTTTATTTGCATTATTCTGATAGCTGATGATGTTAGCATGCTAGTCATTTGTATATATCCTTTGAAGAAATACCCATATAGATCCTTTGCTCATTTTAAACTAGGTTAATATTTTAGTACAGGTTTCAAGAGTTTTTTTATGTGTATTGGGTACTAAATTCTTATCAGATAGATATATGATATGCAAAAATTTTTCCTATTCTATAGTTTTTTTTTTTTTTTTGAGACAGGGCCTCGCTTTGTAGTTCAGGCTGGCCCTGAGCTCACTATGGAGCCCAGGCAAGCCTCAAACTCAGCAATCCTCCTGTCTCTGCCTCCCAAGTGCTGGGATTACAGGCGTAAACCACCACGCCCGGCTCTATAGTTGTTTTTTCACTTTATTCAAGGTAACTTTTAAAGCATAAAAGGTTTCCTTGCCGGGCGTGGTGGCTCACGCCTGTAATCCCAGAACTCAGGAGGCAGAGACAGGAGGACTGCTGAGTTTGAGTCTTGCCTGGGCTACAGAGTGAGCTCAGGGGCAGCCTGAACTACAAAGTGAGACCCTGTCTCAAAAAAAAAAAAAAGTTTCCTTTACTTCCTTCCTTTTTTGTCTTTATTTATGTATTTATTTACTTATGGAGACAGGTTCTTGCTGTGGAGTCCAAGCTGACATCAAACTCAGAATCCTCCTGGCTCAGCCCCAGAAGTTTTTAATTTGGATGATATCCAGTTATCTTTTTTTATGCGACTATGCTTTTGGTTTATACCTTAAGAAACCATTATCTAATGTAAGGTAACAAAGATTCATGCCTTGTCTTCTCTAAGATTTTATGATTTAATCTATGTGTTCTACTTAATCTATTTGTGTTCACTTTTGTGTATTATATGAAGTGTGAGTCCCTCTGATTTCATTAGCATATAGAAATCCACTTATTAATTTACTGGCAAATTTCTGTGCCCCTGTGTAGTGGCTGCTTTTATTGAAATACTTATATGTGTCATTTACTGGAAACAGTGCAGAAAATCTTTACTAAATGGTAGCTTTCTACATGGACTCGTCTCTCCTTTCTCTCTGTCTCTTTCTCGCTCTCCCCCTTCCTCTCTCCCTCCCCCCCTTTCCAGTCAGGCAAGAAATGACTAGAAAAGAGATTCTTAGAAGCTCTTACAAGTCTACCTGGCTAAATTCTCCCCATCTCTGTCTTCACATGTACCTTCTCCTGTGTCTGCCTATTCCTTCTATCTCACAGTCATTGGATTTAGGTGCCCACTCAGATAATCCAGAATGATCTCATGTAGGAGATCCTTAACATCGTCAAAGACCCTTTCCCAAATAAGGTCACGTTCATAGATTTTGGCATTAAGACACAGACATATTTTAGGAGATGTGACATCCTTTCCATTAATTTACCACCTCCGCCCCGCCCCTAAAAAAAAAAATCCCAGTCTTAATGAATTTCTGGCTGCCCCAGCTTCCACACTCACTTCCTGTCTAGAGCCAGACCTCCCCTAGGGGGAGCCATTTCATGCACATGTGAGCCAATTGTGATGGAAATTAATGAATCTGCTTCAGGAGGTTTGAGAGCAGATCAAAAGAAGTTGAGGGACTAGTTCAGCCTTGTCCCACATGAGAGCCATTCAGATAGATGAAGACAACTATTATTATATTTTCCAGAGTCTACTCTTTTCCAAGATAAATACATTTAATTTTAATTGTTCACCTATGATATGGCTTCTATTCCACTCAGTCTGCAAATACTTATTGAGATGCCAGGCACTCTCTTAGGTATTGATGAGTGTACTAAGATCTGTGCCATGTAAGACTGTAACCTGGAGGAGGATGTAAGCAAATAAATTGCAAAACTGTGGTGAGTATTTTAATAAGCTTAAATATAGGTTGCCGTGGGAGCATAGGAAGGATACCTAAACCGATATTAAAGAAATAACATCTGTGTGACATGGGTGAGGGCCTAAGTTTGATCTCTAGCCCCATAAAGAAAAAAAGAAAGAAAATCCAGTAAAACCCAGTAGAGAGGAGGGCGGCAGGCAGAGGGGGAAACTTGCCTGCAAGTGCCAAATGGATATTTGCTGACTTTCTGGCTACCCAGCGTCTGTACCAATTTCCTGTTTTAGAGCCACCTTCCTCTAAGGAAATCAGAGGTGGTTTTAGGGATCTGGCAAGCCTGAAATAGGTCAGGAGAATGAGGCACTTGCCTCTGCTACAACATTTAAAAGGATACTCAGAAGCTCAGTAATTAAGATAAATATTTTAATATAATATATATTTTTAAAAATTGTAATTAACATTTTAAAATCCATGATGAACAAAATATCAATAAAGAATGCTGGGATTTGTATAATTGTTCTTCCCTCTTGCCTCATGCTCTAATATGGTTTAGCAGGGTGTGATGATTATTGAGTTTGACTTTGCTTAAATTTTGCTACTCTGCTCCTTGTGGTTTTTGTGTTGATTATGATTTTTTAAAAATACCATGTTAAAATACTGATTATCTTGAATAGTGAGTTTTTGGTGCTTCTTTAAATTTTGTGCCATAAGTGAGCACTTCAGTTGCCTCAACCTGGCCCTAATTCAGCACATGACAAATACACACAAGGTCATCGTACTTGACCTTTGGGGCTCTCCCCCGTCTGGACTCACTCTGGGAGCAGGGAGACTAAAGACACCGATGTGGTCAGAACTGACTGTGGTAGCAGTGAGAGTCAGCTGCTGCTCTGACTGGAGGTGGACAGATGTTTGAGTGTTGCTGCTTGTGTGCAGCGGATGAGGGTCTCGCAGAAGGGGGCCTCGAGTAGCCATGCCTGCGACATATCTGTGGTTGTATCATTGCTTCCTGACCTTTTGTGTCCACGCCCTTTTTCTGAGCCTGGGCTCATAGTATTCAATATGGCCATCTTCTTCCCCCTTGAAAATGACAATCATGTTTGTCTCCAGACTTCCATTCTCCCTCTAATCTCTCTTCTTTAGAGAGAACCAGTAGTAGTTGCATAACTATTATTTTTCAGGTTTTCTGGGTCTCTTACAGAGAAACTCATCTAAATCTAGCAAAATTAAATTATGTGAAGTAACTTTCTTTTATGCTTTGTTTGCAGTGCTGAGGATTGAACTCCAGTCCTTTTCTCATGCTAGAAAGCACCTGAGAACTGAGCTACATTCCCCAGCTAAAGTAATGTTCTTCCAGTCTGTTCACCCGTCTTGTATTTCTTTTCCTGCTCACTCTTTTCTACGCCATTTCTAATTTGAACCTATCTTTGATCATTCTGTTTATTTTGCAGTACTGGGATTGATTCTAGGGTATCACACATGGTAGGCAAGGGGTCTGCCACTGAGCTACATGCTGAATCCTCTGTTAACTCTTTTTTTCTTTTTCCCTTTGTAGTACATGGGGTTCGAACTTGGGTCCTTGTGATTCCAAAGTAGCCACAGTACCACTTGAGCTAAATTCCCAGCCCTTAAATTTTATTTTGAGACAGGGTCTTGGTAAACTGCAGAGGCTGACATCTCGCTGTTCATCCAAGCTGGTTTGGAATTAGTGGGCTTAAATTATCCCCCCACATCAGTGCCTAAGTAGCAAGCATCCCCAGCTGTAGTTGTCCTCTCCTAACAGCACACTCACTTCTGTAAACACAAATGAAAAGACTCTATCAGTAGTGATTTTAAATGGAATACCTAAAGCTGGGTGTTGTGGCATAGGACTCTAGAATCCCAGCATTCCAAGGGTCTTTGAACCCTGCCTGGGCAATTTCACAAGAGTCTCTCAAAATTTAAAAGGGCTGGGATATAGCTTAGCATAAAGGCCCTCAGTTTAATCTTCAGTACTTAAAAATAATAATATTTAGGGGCTGGAGATTTAGCTCAGTGGTTCCAATGGCTGCCTGGCAAGTGCCAGATCCTGAGTTCTATCCCTGGTAACCACATACAATGCTGGGCATGGAGACTCACGCCCACCAGCAATCAATACCACATACCACAGTGCGGGCGTGGTGGCTCATGCCTGCAATCCCAGCACTCTAGAGGCAGAGACAGGAGGATTGATGAGTTTGAGGTTTACCTGGGCTACATAGTGAGCTCAGGGCCAGCCTGAACTACAAAGTGAGACCCTGTCTCAAAAAAAAATAATAATAATAATAATAATATTTATACCTAGTCATGAGCATATGCACAACAGAGATCAAGGTATGCCAGACTCAGAAATCCTCACTGAATGCAAGTACCAGAGACATCCACAGAGAGAAAGAACACGTTCACCAAAAGCAGCTGGAAGAGTCAGACATATTGTTCACTAAGAACCTAGGCCTCGCTGGCTATGGCAGTCATACATGCAATCCCAGCTCTCCAGGAGCTGAGACAGAAAGACCTCAATTTAGTGAAACCTTTTCTCCAACAAAAAGGGAAAGAGGGGCTGGAGATTTAGCTCAGTCGTTTCAGCACCTGCCTAGAAAGCGCAAGGTCCCTGGTTCGATCCCCAGCAACCACAAATAGCAATACCAGGTGTGGTGGCTCAAACCTGTAATCCCAGCATTTGGGAGGCAGAGGCAGGAGGATTGCTGAGTTCAAGGTTTGCCTGGGCCACATAGTGAGTTCAGGGCCAGCCCGAACTACAAAGCAAGACCCTGTCTCAGGAAAAAAAAAAAAAAAAGGAAAGAGAAGAACAACTGCCTATGCCCCAACTCCTCTATATTTGAAGAGAATGGCTCCAAAGAACACAAGCAAACAATACCCTCCCCCCAAAATCCTATAAAACTAAATAATAAGAATTTTTTAAATGGTCTAAACATTCAGCATATATCGATGAATATTTGGCTTAAGAACCTTAAAACAAAACTTAAGAGACAAAAATACAAGCACATACACTAAGACCAATTCAACAGTGATTTCCTTCTGGAGGAGGTAAGAAATGTCAGCATACCTACCACCCGGATCTCCCCATGGTGCTGGCTATGTGTCCCCCAAGTTCCTTAAATCCTGTGGCACGTTCAGCCCGAGGCAGCCAGCCCCAATTTGAGTGTCCTACAGGCCACTCGCTCCACCGGTTACAGATCCTATGCCTCTACTAAGATCTTCACGTAGACCACCTCGTCCCCAGGTTGGACTCCACATTTTTTCCCAACTGGGGGGAAACAAATCTTCTTCATGCAGGGCCTTAAGTTCCCAATAGTAGAGTGAGTTCATGCTGCTCTTTGCATTTATTTTTTATCAACATATTTCTGTTTGCTATTTCCTTTAGTTGCTTTCCTCCATTTTTTTCCCTCATCACAATCAATAGTACTACAATTTTAATTTTGTTTTTAAATTCTTACCTTCCATTTTTCTTGGGTTACACTTCCAGTTACAATTTCTATATTAGAGTTACATCCATCTTCATCTTTGAAGTTGAAGTTTGAAACTTTGAAGTTTCCTGTCTTAGGGTCCAGGGCCATCCCATCCTAAAGGTTTCATTCCTTCGCAAGGTTGCAAAGTCCAGGCTGGCAAGCATACTGGCAGGCATACTCACTTTTACAGCTCTTAGCACATACAGTTTATGTCATATACAGTTTCCTCTGTGTCAATCCTTAGAGTCTTAAATAGCAGTTCTCTTTGTTATTTTCTCTGTTTTCTGAGGAATGAAATTGTCTATATGGTATTATTTTATGCTTTACATTTATGAGAATGAAACCTCTCCCAGATGCTGGGAAAGGTGACATTTCCTGGTACTACTATGTATCACACCTGCATCTGTTTTGAAATCTGTATCAGCAGATCATCCCTGGGGACCCAGTGCAGCAGATCAGTAGATGAGGACATTGCTTTTGGATGCTTGCTTCTTGGTGTAAACCTTCCAGATTTACTTTCTCATTATCTGTGTTAGAGAAATCGCTGAGGTAGTCAGCAATGAGACTAGTAGCTTTTTTTTCATCTACTTGAAATTTTGTGATCAATTATTAGAAGACTCTACTACTGTTTTTAGTTATCACACTAGTATCTCTATGTGAGTGTTTTACTTTTTAGATAATCTTATAAGACTGCAGACTCTCCCTTTAACACTTACTGTTTTGGCTAGGCATGGTGGCTCACGCCTGTAATTCCAGCACTCAGGAGGCAGAGGCAGAAGGATTGCTATGAGTTTGAGGCTAATTTGGGCTACATAATGAGTTTAGGGCCAGCCTGAAATACAAAGCGAGATCCTGTCTCAAAAACACTAAAAACAAGGGCTGGAGATTTAGCTCAGTAGTTCTGGCGCCTGCCTAGCAAGCACACAGTCCCTGGTTCAATTCTCAATAACAGTACCAGGAGTGGTAACTCACACCCACCAGCAATTAGTACCATGTACCACAATGCTGGGCGTGGTGGCTCACGCCTGTAATCCCAGCACTCGGGAGGCAGAGGCAGGAGGATTACTCTGAGTTTGAGGTTTGCCTGGGCTGTGCAGTGAGCTCAGGGACAGCCTAAACTACAAAGTGGGACCCTGTCTCAAAAAAAAAAGCTAAAAACAAAACAAAACAAAACAAAAAAACACTGTTTGGTATTTAATATGGGAAGTCATCTATTCCACCAACCCTCATTTTCTAAAAGCCTGACATATTTGGAAAAAAAATACAAGTTCCTGTTAAGGGACTGGTGCAAAAAACTATATTCTTACCTAGATACCTAGCTTTTAGCTATCACTGTAGAGGAAGAGTTAGAAGTTGTAGGAAAAAGAATGGAGGACAAAGAATAAAGTCAAGGCATGCTTCTTGGAAAATAGGGGAGAAAATAGGTATGATAGTGTATACCTATTATCTCTACAGTATGGAGGCTGAGGCAGGAGGATTGCTGTGAGTTTGAGGCCATCCCCAGGGTCCATAGTGACTTCAAGGCCAACCTAATCCTGTCTCAAAAAAGGCAAAAAATTATGGCCTGGGCATTTAGCTCAAGTGGTACCAAGATAACCTTGGACGTACAAGGGCCTGAGTTCGATCCAATACCATAAAAAAAGAAAAAAGAAAAAAATTGTTTCATGTTCCACCTGCTATCATCATATTATATGCATCTGAAGACATCTTCAATTATGGGAGTCAAAATTTTTCAAAAATCTGACAGATATCTAAATTATCAAGGACAAACTGAGTTTGGTGATACACACCTGTAATCCTAGGTTTGAAGTACACCTGGGTTACATAGTGAGTTCAAGGAAAGTCTGAACTGCATACCAAGATTTTGTCTCAAAAAACAACCAGCCCAGCGTGGTGGTGCACACCTATAATCTCAGCTTTTGGGAAGCTGAGGCAGGAGCATTGTCATGAGTTTGAGACCCTGTCTCAAAAAACCAAACCAAAATGAAACAAAAGCAAAAATAACCCTCCCCAGCCTCAAAACAAAACAACAACAACAAAAAACTATGAAGGTCAGATTTTATTTAGCTGACATTCACATAGAACTGAGATTATAGGGTGCACCACCATGCTGGGCTGGGATACACATTTTCGAAGTGCTTTATAAATAATAACTTATTTAATCCTTATAAGTTAGCAAATCTCCTATCAGATAGGAATCACTCCCAGTTACCATTTTACTAATGTGATAAAGAAACTGAGGGGTAGAGAGGTTAAGTAATACCCCTAAAGCTGCACAGCTAGCTAGCAGTGTGAGAGCTGGAGTTTAAATTTCAGAAATCTGGCTTCAGAGTCAATGCCCTAAGCATTATATTATGTAGGTGCTCCAATTTATTTCCTTCTGCTGGAGAAAAATGCTACCACCCATACCAGACAATATGTAATGAGCATAAATATTATTTTTTTAAAAGCCAACTAATGAATTAAAGACTTTAGCAAATATGTAGCTCCTTAACCTTTTTAGTTAGTACTTTCTCAAAGGTTGCTTTGTTATAGCAATATTCTCTGCCAATGATTATTGTCTGCTTGGTCCTCCCACCCATTTCCCAGTTTGAAAATTACATGGTTTGTATCCAGCTCTTGTTTGTGTCTGTCTCCAACTACAAACTCCTTTTTGTTGGTTGTAGAATGTGTGGGATTGTGGAAAGTTCACTGTGTCCAGGGTTAATTGTGATGTCCTTTCCTGTCTTTCTTTTTAACCTTAATTGCAGTTATTGCCTGCTAATTATTATTTATGCATGTTGACATTTATTTTTCTTTTCCATGTACATTTGCTAGTATAGAAATTCTTCTCCATCTATGCATAGGTTTTATGTGCTTCTTTTAAAATGTATTAATTTTTAGGGTTTTAAGAGAAACTGTGTGATTAACTTCATGTCTTGCAACAAGTTCTACACATGAGCTTACTAGGATGTCTAAGTAATTCTACTAAGACTCTAAATATTATGATAAGGGATTTTTCTCCTGAAATGAAGAGAGTCCTAGGAAATAAAATCAGTCAACAAAGCTGAGATTCCGTTTTTATTTTCCAGTACTGTGCTAATCTACACCTTAACTACATCCCCATCTCCTTTAGTTTTTATTTGAGTCAAGGTCTTGTTTTGTAGTTCAAACTGGCCTTGAACTCACTGTGTAGCCCAGGCTGGCCTCAAACACATGGAAATCCTTGTGCCTCAGCCTCCCTCGTGCTGAGACTACAGGTGTGTACCACCACACCTGGACACCTGGCTTTAAAATAGGGTCTTCCTGAATTGCCCAGGGTAGCCTCAAATTTACAATCCTCCTGGCTCAGCCTCCAGAATACCAGGGATGATGGCACTGTTCTATCATGTTTGACAGAATTCTCTGTTTGATACCTAGTTTCTTCCCAATGTTTGGTTAAGTTTTAAATTTTAAGATCTCTTCTTTGGAAGTTGTCACATCTCCTCAGCAGCTATACAGTCTGTCTGATCTGTAAATTAAAGAATAAAATGGGTGTGGTGGTACACACTTGCAATCCCAGCATGGGAAGAGGCTCAGGCAGAAGGATCACTGAGAGTTCGATGCCAGCTGGGTCATATAGTGAGACCCTGGATTAAAAAAATTTAAAAACAGCTCATGCAGTTTAGTTCTTTGTAAATCACTTGCCTTTAGCCTAACCAAAGATGTAACAAGCTGTAACATCAGTGACTTAATGATATCAGTTATTATTCTTGAAAAAATTACAGGATTAAAAATGTATATTTTTCTCTAGCTGCCAAAGTCTAGCTTTCTTAGTCCAAGCATATTTAACAAAGACCTTCTATTGTTGACCTTTATACCATGATGCTCCTCAAAAGAACCATTTGGTTTGCTGTGAGCCACAAAAACATCCAAATGTGAATATACAGTGTTCTTTAAATCATATTTACCTCTATTCTCTGCCAGGCACTGTACTAGCTACTCCACAGACACAAACATAGGGCTGGGTTTTTTTTTTTTTGATTTTTTTTTTTTGAGACAGGGTCTCACTTTGTAGTTTAGGCTGGCTCTGAGCTCACTATGTAGTCCAGGCAAGCCTCGAACTCAGCAATCCTCCTGTCTCTGCCTCCCGAGTGCTGGGATTACAGGCGTGAGCCACCACGCCCGGCCTCGCAGACACAAACATGAATAAACTGCAGTTCCTCTCCTTGCCAAGAGGTTTATACTCTTGTAAGTGCCCAAATACTTATATGTAGGATATTTATAAATAAATGGTCAAGTAAGGGGCTAAAAAAATTCATAGTCTTAAAGAATTTATTTTTCTAGCTAAAGAAAATATGAAATAGGGTGAAATAAGCATTTAATTTGGAGTCATTTCCCCTTCTGCCCCCCAAGTTAGGGCTTGAACCCAGAAACTCACTACCACTGACCTACATTTAAAGATCTTGAACGTGCAGTCTTCCTGGTCAGCCTCCCTAGTCACTGGGATTACAGATGTGTACCACCCACCTAGCATAATCTGGAGTCTGGACATGTACATTAGGTTTTGATGACCAAAACTAAGGAGTGAGAAAAAAGGTGTGGTTCCATATTCAGACAGCACTACCACAAAATAGCAATTTGGAGGTAGCAGTGATTGGTAGGGAAAATGTAGTGAATCCTGCCGTTTTTCTTTGTATTTATTCATCATTTTTTAGCTTATATAAAATTTGTTCATATATGTAAGGTGCCATGTGATATTTCAAAACATGTACTCATTTTGTAATGCTGAAATCACCAAAAGATATATGGCTTCTCAAACATTTATCATTCTTTGTGTTAAAACATTTATAATCATTTCTTACAGCTTTTTAAAGATATGCAGTGTATTATTGTTATCTATAGTTGCCCTACTCTGCAAAAAAAATGAGACTTCTTCTCTCAAACTGGAACTTACCTTTTATTTTTTCTATTATCAGACTTGTGTCAACCTTACTGTGATGAGATGTAAGATAAAACAGTACCCAGTTAAAAGTAGTTGATTTTAAAATGCCTTATTGCCCTCATGATATTGGTTGCCTTTGGTTATCTCCAAAAATAAATGTCTTCTTTATAATTCTAAAAATTAATTTTAATGGCTTCTCTTACTTACCTTAAAGCTAGGTTATGATAGTGCAGCACACATTGTTATATCGCTTTGGGGGTATAAGAATCACAGGTGGCCTGAGATCCCTTCTTCCAAATTTCCGCAGTGGGCACCTGTAAATCAGAGTCCATCATTAGATTTTAATGTTTGTCCTCCTCTTTCATCCTGGCTGTCCCTAGGCGAGAGGAATCTCAACCCCCAAAAGGAGTTTTTTTATTTCTTGCAGGACTCTGGTTACATCTCAGAGTTCCAGTTTGTATCTTATGGCAAACCAAAATAAATCAGAATTTGGGCATATTTGAAACATATCTTAAGATTCTAATTTAGAGTCAGAGATTAAGCTCAGTGGCTCCAGCACCTGCCTAGCAAGTGCAACGTCCCTGGTTCAATCCCCGGTAATCACATATAACAATACTGGGCATAGTGACTCACACCCATCAGCAATCAGTACCACACACCACAATGCCAGGCATAGTGGTTCACACCTGTAATTCCAGCACTGGGGATGCAGAGACAGGAGGATTGATGAGTTCGAGGCCTGCCTGGGCTGCATAGTGAGCTCAAGGCCAGCCTGAACTACAAAGTGAAACCCTGTCTGGGGCAGGGGGAGAAAAAAAAGGAGGAGGGGGAGGAGGAGGAGGAGGAGGAAGAAGGAGGAGAGGAGGAAGAGGAGAGGAGGAGGAGAGGAAGAGGAGGAGGAGGGGAAGAAGAAGAGGAGGAGAAAGGGGAGGAGGGGGAGGAGGAGGAAGAAGGAGGAGAGGAGGAGAGGAAGAGGAGGAGGAGGGGGAAGAAGAGGAGGAGGAGGAAAAAAAGAAGACTGTAATTTAGTGGTGCCTGGTATATAGCTCGGTGGTGCCCCCACCTGCTTGGCAAGCACAAGGTCCTGAGTTTGATCCTTGGTACCAGGAGAAAAAAAGATTCCAATGTAAAACCCATATCTGTAACTTCAGCACCTCAGAAAGCTGAGGCAGGAGGATCACAAGTCAAGGTCAACCTGAACAACCTAGCAAGACCTTATCTCAGACAAAGGGCTGGAAATGTAGCTCAGTGCTCTCTGGTTCAATCCCTAGTACAGGTTTAGTTTTAGGTTAGTTTAACAAGTTTATAACAGTTCGCTGTTATAAAACTTCATTGTTGGGCCGGAGATTTAGCTCAGTGGTTCTGGCACCTGCCTCGCAAGCGCAAGGTCCTGAGTTCGATCCCGGTGACCACATAAAATGCTGGGCATGGCGATTTACGCCCACCAGCAATCAATACCACACACCACAGTGCCGGGTGTGGTAGCTCACACCTATAATCCCAGCACTCAGGAGGCAGAGACAGGAGGATTGCTGAGTTCAAGGCTTGCCTGGGCTGCATAGTGACTTCAGGGCCAGCCTGAACTACAAAGGGAGACCCTGTCTCTGAAAAAAAAAACTTCATTGTTCAATATTATAAATCATTAGGTCTAGGGGTTTTTTGTGTTTGTTTTTTGTTTTGCGGTACCGGGGATCGAACTCGGGCCCTATCTGCTTCCAAGGTAGGCATGGTACCACTTGAACTAAATCTCCGGCCTCATTAGGTCTAGGTTTATAATGTTAACTTTTATAACATAGCTGGGCATAGTGGCTCATTGTTATAATCCCAGCACTCAGGGCGTTGAGGCGGGAGGGTCACCACTCATTTGAGTCCAGCCAGGGCCCCATAGCAAGACCCTATCTCCAAAAAAAAAGATAATAACTAGTCCATTGAGTATTACTGTCTTTTCTTGTGGTATGTGATAAAGAGACAATATAACATGTAATTTGGAATAAGTGCAGGTGTTTTGAAAGGGCAGGAAGACATCAGCCTATAGTTTGTAGGTGTTTCATTTAATTCCCCTCCCCCAAAATAGCATGATCCCTACATGTCCTATAGGTGGCAGTACTTGTATGGAAAATATGTTTTCATGCAAGAGCCTTAGGAATGATTAAGGGTCCGTCCTTTAATGGGTAAGATTCAGACGAGATCAGACGCGTTCAGGGTGGTATTTAATGGGTAAGATTCAATTGAAGTGTTCTTCTTTTGTTAATTTTTCTCATTCACAGAATTTTTCAAATAACCCTACAGTTTTATTTTTATATTTTGTTTTTTCTGACACCAGGGGATTGAACTCAGGACCTTGAACTTGCTAAGCAGGCACAGCGTCACTGAGCTACATCCCCGGCCCTTAAGGTTTCATTTTTAATCATTATATTTCCACTCCGTTTTCTCTCACCACCACCTGACCTCCCTGCCCTTCGTTTCTGTTTCAGAAATCACATGTTTTACAACCATTTTCTCTTTGGAGAGCACTAATTGGAAAGTAGGTGACTGTGTACCTGACAAGATCCCGTGTAACACTGTGTGTGTATTTTTTCTCAAGAACATTGAGTACCAGATAGCACAGCTGTAAGTTCTGGTAGGAACAGGAAAAGCAGTGTCACGTATGTTCCCAATTCACCTCTTTACAAATGTACAGTTACAGGGTGAATCAAGTCTATCTTGGCGCAGAGGAAAGTGGCTCATCCAGGAACAGGAAAAGCTGTTTCATACTCCCTAACCTTTGAGAAAGCTGCTGTGGGCTTCATTTAGCGAGGGCTGAGTTTTTATTGCATGCGAGGCACTGTGCTGGATGGGTCCCCAGGTTACATGGATGAGAGGATGTGTTACCTACCTGTGGACCCTTAGTAAGCATGGCGGTTCCTGTGGCACGCATACAGAGGGTTCAGTCAGCATGGGACAGGAAGACGGCTGGAGCAGCAGCATCAATTACAACATACTCCACTTTCAGGTCTACTGTCTCAAAGTTTTTAACAACAGTTAAGGAAGCTGCTATTCTTCAATTAAAGAAGGTATACAAGAAGCAGCCTGTTTTATAACCATTCATAGTGGAACAAATGCTTAAGAGTCCATGTACAAGTAGTAAACACTGTGCCCCCAATTGGATGAAGGAGGAGGAGGAAACACACTACACACACACCACATATGCCACACACACACACACACACACACACACACACACACGGACATTTGTTAATTTCTCTCTAGTAGGTTACCTGAGCCATCAGTAAAATTGGTTGCCTCTGAGGTGAGTGGGGTGAGGAGCTAGGTGGCTGGAGACAAAACTGGAGAATAATTTCTATCGAAGGTCCATTGATTTCCTTTAAAGTTTGAACCCATGTAAATTTAACACCCAGACAAAAATAAAGTCACAGTTTTATTTCCTTGGAACATCACGTTACCACATCTGGACAATATAAGAATATATACCAGGTATCTCTTACTTGATGGGTTGTATAACCCACTAAACTCCTAAACATATACTGTAGCACTTTTTTGTTTTGGTTACTGGGAACTTCCCACTTATTATTTTTCATGCCTATCAACTAGTGTATCCTGATAAACATCAAGTACCTGTGAGTGGGAGTGGTTCCTCCCAGAGAAGCCGACTGTAGGTTTTTTTAGACATCAAAGAGCTACATGGTTTTGTTTGTTTGGTTTTGTTGTTTCAATGGAAATTACACATGAGTGTGCTAGATAATCCTGGCAGAAAGCAGATTATGAGCCAAAAACATATGGTTTAGTAAGTCCGTTTGTATTGGTGAGAATTTAGAACGAGTTAGGTTTTCTTTGTACAATGAATCATTTATAAAATACCATTGGAGAAGTCATACTAAGACCTACAGTGGTGTCAGTGGTCTTTAAATTCTTATAGTTTAAATTTTAAAATATTAAAAATATAAAAAATTTCATAGTTCAGCCATAGCACATGTCCTTAGATATTTTGTATGTTTATGGATGATTTAAAGGTATTGTTAAGAATTGGTTTTTGTTTGTTTTGTTTTTTGAGGCAAAGTCTCACTATTCCAGGCAGGCTTTGAGCTCACTGTGTACCCTACACTGTCCTCAAACTTGCAGTGATCCTCCTACCTCAGCCTTCCAAGTGCTGGAATTAGCAGGTGTGTGCCACCACACTCAGATTATTTATTTCATTTGGAGACAGAATCTTTCTAAGCTAACAAGAATGACCTCGATCTTGAAATCCTCCTGCAGAGGCTCATAGCAGCTGGGAATTATAGGCACGCACCACCTCACATGTCACACGTTGATGCTTTGGATAGGAGGAGAGAATTGGGTAACTTTTCTTACCATATTTAGCCTGCCAACAAGTGAAAATTTCCATGTATGCTAACATGGTCCTCCTACCCCTTTTATTATGTATCTTTTGCTCCACCCTTAATAAATCCATGTTAAGGCACAGTAAAACCCAGCAAGACACTACAAACCGGTTCTATCATCTGTTCTTTGTCTTTTAGAGTGGCTGGAATTCTAATCCAGACTTCTGGATTTTTTACTCCTTTAGTCTATTCCATTTGTAAAATGTCTCATGCCAACATAATTCATTTCTCTTCTGAGCTTTCAAATTCAACTGTGTCCTTTCCTCGTATTTATTAATTCATTCATTATTTTAAAATACATATTCATCGTCTTAAGTATCAGGCCTTGTGGTTTGTGCGAGGGTTAGAGCAATCAATGAATCAAATCTACAGGGCAGGCACCAGAACCACTGAGCTAAATCCCCAGTGCAAGAAACTTTTTAAAGTTTCTTTTTCCTCATAGTCATCACAGAATCATGTTTTTTCCTGAATTATGCAGTGGTTCTTCTACCTTCATTTGTGGTTAGTAAACGTGCAGTTGTTTAAAAAACTATACCCTGCGTTATAAAGACAAATATGCATTTCACATTTTTATTAGGAAAAGAGATGTAGAAAATAATGCCATTGAACTCCATTACATTATCTTGTCTGCTGACTACTCAGTTTTCGTAAGTTCTTTAAAGCTCCGATTTTCGTTGTGCCTAAAATATGGAGCTAAAAACACTTATTAACAATATATAACATATGCACACATACCCGATTTAGAAGATAACTTTGAATTTATCTAAGAAAACTTTCAAGGCAGAATTCACTATTAGAATCTAATACATGTTGAAAGAGTGGATCCTTGAGGGAGTGGAAAAATTGAGAAGTACATTTACTTGCACATCACTGTAGTTAAAATGAGATGGAAAGGTTTAGAAATTGTGCAATCAGGGAATATTTTCTACACACAAATTGCATAGCTATGTATCTAACAGTCATGAACAATTAGAACCAAGGATACTTGGACTCTACTCTGCTTTGGAAACTGATTTTTCCAAATATTTTGTTTCCTAGATCTTGACTGAGATAATCAACTTCAGGTATCAGCTCCAACAAGAACTTACCCCTGTGAGGTAGCCTTATTTGTTCTTTGATCTTTTCTATGTCCAGGCTCTTAAATCTCACTTTTATTGCAAATCTCATCCTTATCGTCCACTGAGGGAACTTGATTTCAAGTCCTTTTTGGACATAGCTAATCGCATGTAAGACACAAAGGTCCTACTCCCTTGGTCCCAGCTCAGTTTGGCACTTTTCCTTCATTCGTTTTACACTTCAAATATGACTGAGTGTCAAACCCTTTCCGTTTTCAGCTCTCATTGTCTATTTTTGATATTTCAAAGGGAATGCCTAACTGGGCAACTTTCTGTCTTCCCTGCTTAACGGTTCAACCTTTCCCATGATTTCTGAAGGAAAAAGGAAGCTGATATTTGTTGAGTACCTTCTGTGGGCCAGCGAAGGTGCCTGTGCTGGGCACTTGGCATGCAGCTTTTCTGCTGTTCGCCCCGTTACTCAGGTATGGTACTGCCCCCCAGAATGAGGAAACCAAGGCCCTGAAATGATAACTTACCTCATAGCCAGTAAGTGGCAATCACAGGATTAGACTGTCACACTCAAAGTCCACATTCTGTGCCCTGTAATGCACTGTTCTTTGTATTTCAATCTTCTGATCCCCTTTCTTGAAATTCTACTGTGAGCTCTTGGTTATGGACTTTTTTGATTCCTTGATTCTCTTGGATCTCCATTACTGAAATCACTGACCCAGATGGCTGGCTTGCTTCTATCCCTTCTCTCCTTATCTAAACTTTTCAAACTAGGGTGCAGTGTCTTTCTTGCTACCCATTCACTCACTGAGTTTCAGGTCCATCGCTCCACTGAAACTGCTTTTTCTTATAACCTTCAGTAATTTTCCGATTGCCTGTCCCAAGGGGCATATTTTAATCCTTATCGCTCTTTTTCTGCATTTAAGACTTAATCTTTTTTCTTGAAACTGCCTTTACATTTTGTGACTTCACACTGTATGCCCTTCTTCACGCTTTCTGCTCACTGCTTGTTGTCTCTCACTTACTTTTGGTCTGTCCTTCTCCCTCTTTCCCCTAAGTGTTCGTGTCTCAGGCGCCCTCTTGGTTAATCTTATGTACCTTCATCTGCTGCTAAGTTCCAGTCTCCACCTTAAACAGAGCTTAAGAATAAATTAAATATCCAAACCTGCACTTGGCCTCCTTCCCCAGACACCTGTGGTATCACCATTCTCCAGCCATCGCAGCCGGAAACCAGGTGACCCATGATCCCCCATCTGCATAATGCCCAGATCTAGTGATTCACCGAGTCTTATCAACTGGACTTCCTATTTCATGATCAGATCTTTCTATATAGCCTTTGCATGAGATCTTATTAGCACCCACAGTACCTACCATAACCTCCTAACTTATTTCCCATCCTAACTGGTTTCTTTGAGATTTATTCTCTTCTGCAGGCAAAAGTGAGTATATAACTTTCCAATTTAAGTGGATTAACAGTTCACATTTTGACCAGAGGCATAGCTGAATATATTAAAATATTTACTTGGTGACCAATGTGATTTTTTGTTAAACAGTTCCCCTTATGGGGTGGGGGGGTAGGATGGGTAGGGGAGAAGGGAAAAATGAGAATTAAGTTGTGTTATATACCGATACAAATTCTCATTGTGGAGTGTAATTGTGATGTACCAATAAAAAATAAACAGTTCTTTCCAATTTTGGCTTTTTACCTTCTTGAGGTAAAAAATTAGATATATTATCAGCTCATTAAGTAAGGCATACAAAACTCTGAACCTAAAGTCCACATACTTATTTCAAATGAACACATCTTATTTTTCTTTTTGTGTGTTTTATTTGGAATATCAAAAACTAATTCTTTTTTCGGTGTTTTTGTTGTTTACTAGTACATGTTTGTAGTACATAATTATTATATTTCTTGTGCAGAATTGGTGCATGTATATAACATATCTTCTTTCTCTCTTCATCCTTTTTGCTCCACTCTGTACCTTAAAACCATAATATTAAGTGATCACACACACAAGCTTAAATATTGCATAGATTCTCATTTATGAGAACCCCAAAGTGTAAATAAAGATCAACATCTAAAACATATTAAATTCTGTTAAATCTGGACCCTGTGCTTAAGCAGGCCTATGAAATAAATAACTAAATTCCCATTTTTCAAATGAAGAAATTGAGGTTCAATTAAGTCATCTCCCTGGGATCCTAAATACAAGTAACAGATCTAAAATTCAAATCCAGTCTGACTCAAAGTCTGTGGCCTTCTCAGGAATCACACTGTCATGCCCCGAGATATGCAATACCCCCCAGCTCTCACTAGGTAGTTGTCCGGATTTTTTTGCACCTGTAGGTTCAAACAAACTAACCCAGACCCCAAAACTGGGATTTGGAGGATGAGTATAGATGAGAAAATGACACAAAGCATTTGTGTTGTGAGAAAAGTAACCTAGCAGTGTACCAGGACAGTTTGGACATTGGAAGACCAAGCAGGAGGGCTGTTGGCATCTTGAATTAAAGTGATATAAGCAAAATCTGAAAAGGAGGAAAGGGGCCAGAGCCCATGGCCCATGTGTGTGTCTCAGCTGCTCAGAAAGCCGAGGCAGAAGGATCAAAAACTTGATGTCAGACTGTAACATGTCTCAAAAATTTTTAATTTTTTATAAGGTCTAGGGTGTAGCTCAGTGATAGAGCACTTGCCTAACATGTGCAAGGCCCTGGAGTCAACCTGCAGTATTTAAAAAAAAATGATGAAAGGGCCACATGCCTCAGTACATACCTGCCCTTCCAGCTATAGTACTTGGAAGGATGAAGCAGAGGGATTGCTTTTGCCCCGTTCCAGGCTGTAATGTGCTATGGCCCTTGCTTGTCCACATTAAATTTGGCATCAGTGTTGTGGTGACTTCCTGGAAGTGGGGGAAACACCAGTTTGCTTGAGGAAGGGTGAATCCACCCACATCAGAAGTGGAGCAGATCAAAGGATCAAAGCTTCCCTGTCAATTGGTAGTGGGTCTGCACCTTTGAGTAAGCACTGTACTCTAGCCTGGGCCCCAAGAAGAATCTATCAGTCTCAGGCCAGAGGGTTAGCTCAGTGGTTCCAGCGCCTGCCTCGCAAGCACAAGGTCCTGAGTTGGATCCCCGGAAATCACATACAGTGCTGGGCGTGGAGACTCACACCCACCAGCAATCAATGCCACATACCACAGTGCCGGGCGTGGTGGCTCACCCCTGTCATCCCAGCACTCAGAAAGCAGAGACTGGAGGATGGCTGAGTTTGAGGCTTGCCTGGACTACATAGTGAGCTCAGAGCCAGCCTGAACTACAAAGCAAAACCCTGTCTGAAGAAAAAAAAAAAAAAAAAAGAATCTATCAGTCTCTCTCCCAGCTCCTTCTCTCCTACTTTGCCACTCAGCTTCATCCCCTCCCCTTTTTATTGTTTATTTTGAAACAGGGTCTACGTAAATTGCTTAGACTAGCTTACTATTTGGAGTCCTCCTAAGTAACTGGGATTATAATTATGGACCACCACACCCAGTTTAAAAGCTTTTGAAAACATATCAACTCTGTTTTCTTTAAAACATCTTAATTCTCTTAAAATCTTAACTTTTTAAGGTAGAATATCCAATACATATTGTCTGTGCTTTCATGGCCTACCAGTAACTCAGTAATAATGGGTAAACCTTGACAGCTTACAAAGCCCCTTTTATTGATGTTACCTGATTTGATTCTCGAATACCCCTGTGAACTAAGTAGTTTTACTTTTCTTATTTTATATATAAAGAAACTAGTTTAGAAGTAAATGATTTACCAAAGATAATCACTCTATAATACACTCAGTCATCATCCTGTGCTTTTCCATAGATGCTCCCTAAAATCAGACATTGTTGGGTTTTGTTTGTTTCAAAGCACATGATCAAGTTGGAACCCCTTCAACATCTGAGTACCAGTATGACAGCATATATATTGTACATTAAGAGTTGATTAAATCAGATAATGAGCCAGTGAAGAACAAAAACAGACTATGGTTCATAGTCTGTCAGCAACGTGACAAGCCTACCATAAACAGTATTCCTGTGCCCTTCTTAAGACACAGGAACATACTGCACTATTTCTTTGGCATATCACACCTTGCGGCATATCACACCTTGCCTCAGCATAATGTAAATAAAACCATAACAGTGTTGCGTTAACTCTGTGGTATGTGATGTTGAGATAAGTTTGCCATTCACATGAACTGTTCTGCTCTGTCCAACTGAAAAAAAAAAACCAAGGGTCTTTTGCTTTGGCCTCTATAGGAAAAAAATAATAATCCTAAGTTTTTGAAAGAGAAGACTTGGTAGGAGTGTTGTACTAGTTGGCAGTTAGAGTTGATTATTTGTAAATTATTCTATCACCACCAGGGAAAGCTCCAAGTCCACAGCTCCCTTGCATTCCGCACACACACAGTCTTATTATAGCCTTCTTGAAAATTACTGTGGCTACTGTTTCCTGAGTGGTGGCCAACTTATAAGCTATTATTTTTCCTAATTTTAAAATTTACCCAGAAAAAAAAA
>PVIC010023964.1:0-26442 GCA_004025085.1 Thryonomys swinderianus
AAGAAAGAAAAAGAAAACAGATGTTTACTCTTAGGCAGTTTACCTTTTGGTGTCACTACTATAAATGTCTCAGAGTCAATCCTTAATTGTTACATGACCAGGAACTTTTATAGTACTATTCTTTTCACAGAATAAAAGCAAAGTCCATATTGTAAGAACACTATTACAAAGCAAAATCCTTTTTTAAAAAATTTTGCTGTTGGGCCGGAGGGTTAGCTCAGTGGTTCCGGCGCCTGCCTTGCAAGCGTAAGGACCTGAGTTCGATTCCCCGGTTACCACACACAATGCTGGGCGTGGTGGCTCACGCCTGTAATCCCAGCACTCGGGAGGCAGAGACAGGAGGATTGCTGAGTTCGTGGTGGCTTACCTGGGCACCATAGTGAGCTCAGGGCCAGCCTGAACTACAAAGCAAGACCCTGTCTCCAAAAAGAAAAAAAAAAAATTTGCTGTTTGTAAAACATATTTGGGAGGCACCCCATCTTCCACAGAATCAAATGAAATGTGGAATATATTTAGTATGCAGAGCTGAATTTGTTATATTCATTTATCTCTTCAATTAGCTAGTAATTTAATGAAGGGCTAAATACATAAAAATATACAATAATAAAGTAAAATTATAGAAAATAAACAATATAAAACTACAAAAATTTTCTGCAATAATTTTCCCTATTTTTTAAAACAGGTTAACTGAATTATGATATATCTTTATATTAAAATAAACCATAATTGATAATAATAATGTAGGTTTATTTTATTCCCAAAATAAGTCACTGTTTCTAAGTTTTATTCATAGTAATTTGCAATTGTTTTCAAAGTGCTTGCATTTCTAGGACCGTGTAATGCAGACTTTTCAATTTATAGTCAGTTTACACTAATGTGGAGTTTCTCTGTCAGTGTTCGCCAACTGTAAAGCAAGAAAAATCATGCAGCATGTTGATTCATTGAAAATGGCTTGCAAACTGCTAACCTCATAAAGTGTGCATACAAATAATTTCCAACTGTTATGAAGCCAGTCAAATAACATTTCCCTATGCAAAATGCACGCAGAAGATATTGGCCTACAGTGGATTCATTTGTGCTCCCTGAAGAGGACGCCTAACAAGAACCAGCATACACAGGTCCATATTTCCTTTGATTAGCATAAAATTTTAATTACCTCATATCATTCTCTGGCTGAATGGCTCATTGAGCAGAACCACTGAACCCAAGGAAGAAGTCCTACTCTCCAGAGTAACAAGGCTTTGTTATTCTCTATTAAGAATTACCTTGGGCATTCTTAAACAAGACATGACATGAAACAAATGTTATATTTTTAATGTATTCACACAGGAAGAACTTTATAGACACTTATATAGCTCTCCTGTGCTACCTTACTCAGTTTACAAGTCTATTTACAAATATACAATTAGTCATTATACTTCTGTATATCAAATTTATGTACATTGTAACTGAATTACCACTAATTCAATTGAAGTCACACATTGATCTAACTTAAGTATCTAACAGGTTTGTGGGTAAACTTTTTAAAAATGGCTTTCCCATAAATCATACAAATAAATCACCTATGATGGCTGTACTTACTGTTTAACTAGGCTCTCTGTAAAGTATTAATAAAACCATAATTAGATAAAAAGAAGTTAAACTGTTGCACTGTTAAATCCTCCAGAAATCACTCAGACTCTGTTACCTATTTATACTTTTAACGTGAATTCAATATAATTAGGTAGTCAAGTTAAAAATAACAATGAAAGTTTTCCTTCAGAATGTTTTAGTAAATAGTAAAATATTGGCCTAAAGATTTTAATTAACATATGTTCTTTTATTATAATGCATTATATTTAGCATGTGATAGGCATTCTATATTTTTTTTAATTTAAAGAAATGTCTAAGTTACTGGTAGAAACGGGGTTCAGGAAATTAAAAAAAATAAACTACTAAGGGTCTGTATTTCAAGTAGATCATTAACATCCACTAACAAGGAAAACATTCAATGTCAGGACAAGCCTTCTGTAATTTCCAGCTCAAATTAAATTCGAAGACACATACACGTTTCTAATTTGAAATTGGAAAATTTCACCCCCAAAAAATGGTGCACTCCTGTAATCCCAGCATCCTGGAAGATTGAGGCAAATGGATTGCAATTTCAATTCCTCTTGAGAAATTTAGAAATTTAGTAAAACCCCATGTTAGAAAAAATAAATCCACTGCCAATCATTTCAGGACCACTGATTAAATTTAGAATTCCTGATGTTTATGTTTACACCAACAACATCAATAGCTACAATTATTGGTGATGAACCCTTCAGACTATTAATCACTATATTTTACCTGCACACCAGAAGAATTAGAATTTTTTAAATGTTAAGCAAAACTAAACAGAAAATATTTCTTTGTGAGAAGAACACAGTCAGTGATTCCAACTTCTTCATATGAATGCTGAAGATCTTTGCTTAGCTAACAATTAAGATCTGAACATTTTGTCAAGGCCTATCTTTGAATTTCTTTGTGAGATAAATTTAACAAAGAAACTTACTAATTTCTTTGGTAATAATAATTCTCCATTCTGAGTATTCTTCACTGTAGAGTCCCAATCATGCTTCTTATGCTTTACTATACCCAGTGATATTTGATCTCTTGGATGTGAACAAGAATTCTTATAAGTGTGTTTATCAAGAAGCCACCTTAGCTCTAATATTTGGTCTTAGTGATTTTCCGTCTACTGTTACTCAAACTTCTCCCTTGCTGTAAATTCTCACTTGCTTATATTTTCTGAAGTTAAGCCCACTCCGTTTTTCCCTGAGACAATTCCCTGGACACAACCCCTAATGCCTCGCTGTGGTCCTGTTTTGTACATTTCACTTTACTGGCAAACATCACTGAACGTATGTTTCATGATACCAGTAAAGTCTTTTTCTGAAATTGAATTGAAAAAGAAACATTAGGATTATTGAGCCTAGTGCAAACAAAAATATAATTTTATTGACTTCTTAAATAAAATAGTAATGAAACTTTTGAGTGCTTTATGTTATTTAAAAATGAATTATTCTTCAAATATATACATCTCTCTCTGAGAGAGAGATACACCAAATAGAAATTATCTGGTTGCCTATGAAAATGGCCATAGTTCCATAGTTACTTTTCTCATTGTTGAGACAAAATAGCCAATACTTAAAGGTGGAAAGGTTTTTTCGTTTACAGTTGTAGAAGTTTCAGTGCATATTCAGCTGGCCCCGAGGCATGGTGATATGACAGACAGGGATTCCAGAGGGGATACTCAGTGGTGGGTAGAAGGCAGGAAAGCAACCCTTATGTTTTAACCAGACTAGATTTTTTGCCAAGAATTATAATTGCTGTTATAAACTTTCCTTTATACAATCATAGCCACAACACTTGGATATTAGCCATATAGATTACCGATTGGCCAGTTTCAGCTGGGTTTGTGTTTAAAAGAAAGTTTTTCCCAAAAAAATCATATTCTACATACATTTCTATATTTATTTAAAATTAAAGATTATTTGCTTTAAATATTTTGACATCTTTATTATATTATGTCTTCTCAAATTATTTTAACAATCATTTCTGAAGAAATAATTCTAAAATATTCAATAAATCTTAGTTTTATTTATCTTACTTCCAATAATATACTTATTATTCACTTCAAATTGTAGAAATTATGATAGTATTTTTGTAAGATCTTTAATTCATAGTACTTAATAATCTAACAGAAATATAAATCAGAAGTATCTATGCTCTAGAGTATATGAACAATTCTCCATTATATATTAATTATTTTGGAAAATAATGCCTACATTAGTGTCATTATATGTATTTTGTTTATTTTCAGGGTTTATTATGGTAAACTACATGTGGATAAAATTTACCATCTTAACCATTTTTAAATGCACATTCAGTACTATTAAATAAATTCATAATGGTGCAGTTTCTACCTCTATTATCTTCAAAACTCTTTCCATCTTGTAAAACTAAAACTCCAGATCTCTGAAGCAGGAATTCTTTCTTATCTTCCCCTCCCAGCCCTTAGCAGCTAAAATTCCATTGTGTCTCTGAGTTTATCAACTGGACACACATAAGAAAGCAGTTATTTTCTTCTCCACAACATAGTGTAGAACACTTTCATTTGGTAAAATATGTAGAGGTATACTTACACCAACAAATCCTCAGTTCCATAAGAATAATAATCTCATGGATCACAAGTCCATCCTCTTAGCAATTCTTCAAAGATGGTTGACCAACTTTTAATCAGTAATGTGCACACTTCCCCTCTTCATTTTTTTAAATTGAATTCTTTATTGGTACATTTTATATACAGTTCACAATCACACTCAACACTGGGAAATCTGTACCAGTATATGACAGAAGTTACTTCTTATTTTTACCCATATCCCTACCCACCCACAACCCCCCACCCTTATATACATGCTATTTCTTTTTCTTTCTGAATCATATTTATTCTTTCCCCTCATTACGTTCCCCCACCACATTCCCTTTGCATATTTCCTATTTTACAAAATGTATCATACATTCTAGAACTCATTTACATCTACAGATTCTCATACCAAAGAAAAGATATGGCATTTACATATCTGTGATCTATTATTATGAAGTATTACTCTGCCATGAAGAATGACAAGTTTCAGCCCAGAGATTTAGCTCAATGGTTCCAACGCCTGCGTCGCAAGCGCAAGGTCCTGAGTTCAATCCCCGGTAACCATATACAATGCTGGATGTGGAGACTCTCGCCCACCAGCAATCAATACCACATACCACAGTGCCGGGCATGGTAGCTCACGCCTGTCATCCTAGCACTCCGGAGGCAAAGACAGGAGGATTGCTGAGTTCGAGGCTTGCCGGGGCTACATAGTGAGCTCAGAGCCAGCCTGAACTACAAAGTGAGACCCTGTCTCAAAAAAAAAAAAAAAAAAAAAAGAGCAATGGCAAGTTTCATTCATTTATGTGCAAATGGATACACCTTAATTTCTAGCTTTTGCTAGGGTATTCATAGAAATCACAAAAGGCTTCACTTCACTGTGCCTAGTCTTTGTAAAATATCACTACTTAGAGGAGCTAAAGGAAAACATGAATGGGGCACGATCTGAGGAAGAGAGCAAAAACTCCTGTGCCTTCCCTGGATGGGCAACCTCACTGTGTTCACCTTCGAGGAAGCCCTCCGAAGCGCATGCGCCTGGCGCTGTTTATGTTTCAACAGTTTCAAAGAACAAGCAGGATCATTAGTTGAAGCTCTGTTAACTGATGATGCACTCACCCCTCCTTCTTTTTTGTCAAGCTCAAGAACTGCGAGGTGTACAAACAGAAACACGACTCAAGAGATTCCAAGGCTTTTGGAAACGATGCACCAGGAAATGGGGGCAGAGACTGAAGAATATTCTACATGTCTGTTTCTAAAGGTTACACATGTGTTGGTTGATGGAAAAGATACACAAAAAAATAGCATCTCCACTGCACATGTGCAATTTTTGTTCTTCTCACTATTTCTAAATAATATATCATAACAACTATTACATAGCATTTTGTATTTTGTATTATATGTAACCTCGAGATGACTTAATGTACATAAGAGGATACATGCATGTTATAGCCAAGTGACTCAGTGTTTCATATGAAGGGTTTGAACATCTGAAGATTTTGGTAGTTTCGGAGTGGGAAGGGTGGTCACTCCAACTACCCCACAGATATAAAGGACACTGAAGTTTTTTATTATACTGCAGAATCACTCTAATCTAAATACCTGATAAGAGGATAAAAATAAAACGTCTATTTTTAGTGGCTCCTTTCACCTAGTAATATGTCCTAAGGATATATCTGTATCATGCCAGATTGCCCAGCTTTCATGTTTTGAAATATTAAATAATGTTCTGGTATAATACTACTTTAAAAGTGAGTAAAAAAATCTTCTTGAAGTCTTGCTTTCAATTCTTTGGCATATATACCCAGAAGTAGAATTGTTGTATCGCATGGCAATTCTTTTTAATTTTTGAGAACACCATACTGTTTTCTCATGGTGTGTATTGATTATAGACGGTGCATAGACACAGTTGGTGATACTGGTCCTTTTCTATTGCTTTTACTTCGTTTATTGTGCCACTTACCTTCTGGATTTCTTCAGTTGTTCCATCAGATTTTTTAGGCTGTTATTGAGAGGGGAGACATTGGTTATTCTAAGTATTATTTTAAAATTATTCTTGGTCCCTTTAATTCTGCTGGTATTTAAACATATATTTAGTTTCTCCCTTAAACCCATGAATATTTATACTTAGGATGTTTTTTTTAATTATGAAAAATATAAAATATTCATCTTACATGTCTGTAAATTTTTAAACTGAACAGCTGTTTTGTCTAATATTATTAAAGCCACTGCTGTTCTTTTTGGGTTACTATTTGCAGTAAGAACCTTTGTTACCATCTCTTTTATTTCCAGTCTTTCTGTATCTTGAAATTTAAAGTGCAGTTTTGTAGAAGGCTTATGGGTTCACCATTTTGTTTCAATTTATTTTGGAAATCCGAATTTTGATCGGAAAGCTTAATCAGATTTGTTTAGAGTAATTATCAATGGAAAAGGACTTACTTTTAAGTTTTTTCTATTTTTTTATAGATCTTCAGATTTATCTCTCCCTTTACCTTTCTGTATTCTTTTGTCTTGACTTTCACTGTAAAATACTTAGCTTTTTAAAATCACTTTCTTTTTTTTGTATAGTCAACTTAAATTGGTTTAGAATGCCAGACTCTATTCCCTGGTCTCCAAAAGGACAAGAAAAACGAAAAGGAGCACGAGCCCATTAGATTTCCTGAAAGCGTCTCACTTGTGGGCGAGGTAGTCTTGTAGCTGTCTGGTGAGAGGCAACTGAGCTTACCTCACTGTCTGCACTGCTGCGCTAAAAAACAGCGGGCATCGATCCCCGCAAACCTAGATCGCTGATCTCGAGAGCACAGGACCTTCCCTCTCACCTTTGCATCTCTATGCAGTGTGTGAACCACCCTGGGTGCATGCACACAGCCGCCTCCTCACGCGTTAGAGGCGGGATAGAAAGCTCCACATTACCATCTGGTCCTCCTGCAGGAAGACAGAGGCCTTCAAGGTCCCAGCGTTTCAAGGTTGTTAAGACAATAGATAGATTTCGGCCAGTGCAAATGAGGAGATGGATAATGACACTTTCCACTCTCCTATTCTCCCAGGTTCTACCTTCAATCCACAAGTTCGTATTGGTTGAGTGTGAAAGAATCTGAGCAGAATCCTATTTGAAGCCCTAAAAGAAAAACTATACATGAGTTCCATGAAGGGGCTAAGCCAAGGGTTTTGTAAGAAGCAATAAATATATTAGGAACACATTGATCCTATTATCTAAGTAAAAATACTGACCGTATAATTCAATATTTGTTAAACACTGTCCCCCAGCTTTCAGCCTTAGGCTCTTCACAGGCATTTGCTATGGTGGTTCTGAAAGTGAAACCCAAGGACCATCCCTTGATGTCATTGTTCAGACATCTATGAACATAGCACATGCACATATTTATTTCTTAAAATCTTGCAGATAACCAAGTGTGTGATAGTTTTCAAAAAATATAATGTGAAATACTCATTATTTGGTGGTTTGGAATGGACTAATAAACATTACTGGTGATAGGTTACAGCAATATTTGTAGAAATTTATATAGAAGCAAAATACTTAATCACAATAAAAATGTGATAGAGCTCCATTTGAGTACATTTATAAATTGATCAATAAAATTCAATAATTGCACAATCAAATTATACAATTGGCAAAATGTGAATCATATAACTAACCACAAATAATGTTCATGTTGACATGCACAAATTAGAAATATCTAGCCAAGTGTGGTGGCTCACGCCTGTAATCTCAGCACTCGGGAGGCAGAGGCAGGAGGATTGCTGAGTTTGAGCCTTTCCTGGGTTACATAGTGAGCTCAGGGCCAACCTGAACTACAAAGTGAGACTCTCTCTCTCTCAAAAAAAAAAAGAAATATCCACAAAATCATACTGTTGCTAGAGTAAATATGTGCTGTTGTTGAAAATTATTTGATTTATTTTTATAACAAATAGGAAATAATAGAAATTTAAATTCAGAAACACTGAACAAAACATGAAAGTATAGCAGCAACCATCAACTCAGAACTTTTTACTTTAATATGAAATCAAATAGAAACTTCATTATTAATATTTACATTTATATTTTTAGAACTCTTCAGATAAACATTAAGGGATGGATTATTAAGACATGGATAATTCTGCTATGTCTTGCTCAGCTTTCCTGTTACTGAGACAAGAAACTGACACTCCCAATGCAAAGGGAAGGGGTTCTTTTGGCTCACAGTTTCAGGGGTTTCAGCAAATGAGCTTTGGGCTTTCAAAAGGTAGAAGGCCAAAGTAGAAGAAAGCTGCTCCAGCTGTGGTGGTCATGGGCAGAGGGAGTGACAGGGAGTCAGCAAAGAAGGATAACATGACCCAATATGATCACCCAAGTCAGGCCCTGATGGCCTAACTCCCCTGTCAGGCCCCACTTCCTAACAGAGCCATTAGCTTTGAACTAACTCATCATGGATTAACCCAGTGATGACACTGGAATCCTCACAATCAAGTGACCTCTCCAAAGCCTCATGATATAGTCATGTTAATTTTTTATCAGAAAGTCGATCACTCCAGGCAGCTACTGGAAAACTATGCACAGTTCATGTAAATTTAGGATTTGATAAGACTGTATTTGACCCTTTATATTATGAAAACAGGCTAGTACCTCCCACCCAATTACAATGTACAATAATGATCAGAATGGCATACTGAAATCATTTAGGACCACTTTAATAAGACAGTTCAGGAAAAGATCAAAAATTAAATAAAAGTCTAAAATGATTGCTTTAGAGCTAATAAACCTTTTAGAGGTATTGTATTTTTAGTCTATTTCATCTTTATTATTTTGAAAGATTTAATACATTTCTTAATGAGATTATAAATATTTTAATAAAGCTTCTGTCTTTCTGTCTTAGTGCTGTGTTTTACATTCAGGGTCAAATTTTCTTCAGTTTTGATTGTCCTATATTCTGAGTTACAGGATATCCATAATTATTACATGTGAATGCTTCTTTTTTTGAATTTCGGTAAACACATATTTTTGTAACTCTCACAATTTTGAGTCTTAAGTGAATGGAAATCTCAGGCTCTCTTTTCTGCATCCGGTTTCTATTTGTGAGGCTGATTAGCCTGTGTGTGACTCTTAACTTTGTTTTCCATTAAGAGCAGCACATGTGTCTACACTATGTACCTCACATCATGAAGTTAATATTGTAAAAGAGGAGGCAAGAAGAAGTATTCAGGAAAAATCAGTTTTATGTGCTATAGAGATGCATCCTAAAAAAGAAGAAAGAGGAGTATTTTGAAATCGGAGATTTAGTTTTAGCAGGGCCGTCAGGGAAGGTGCTTTCATAGGATGATAAATGTGCATACGCACGAGCAAGAACATCGCATAACTCAGGAGACCTTGAATCCCTTTCAGTCTTGCCTTTTGAGATGTGCAGTCAACAGCATACAAGGTTATAAGTAATATCCTAATAAAGAGCTGAAGAAGTCCAAGGAGAAAACAAAGTACAGACTGGCAAAGAGAATTCTATGCAGAGGATACAAAGGCGAAGTATTTGAGACATGCTTAGATGTCTTCGTGGCATCAGTGTATGTGGAATCTGTCCAATACATGCATATTTATGACAAAATAAAAATACCATATATTGACCGGCATGAAGTATTGTTATGATTCCTTTGGGTGTTTGTCAAAAACAAAACAAAACAAAAAACAACAACAACAACAACAAAAAAACCACCTGCAGATGAATTGTTTATCTTGTGACCTGCACAATGAAGTTGTGTAACACAGTCATTTATTTAGGCTTGGAAACAGGTGAAGAACACACAGATTTTTATCTGCAAATATTAGTGGCTTTTCCTTCTAGGGATTTTCACTGTGAAACATCTTATTAAAATATTCCTCCACTCTGTGGAGGGACACACATCCTCAGAAGAACTCCAAACACATCTGCCTAGTGATTGAAAAATAAATAGAACTGTGGTTTCTCTGGCATTGAGGCTGTGCTGTCTCCCATCTGGGACTTTTAGCACAATCAAAACAAAAGGATGTTTTGGAGAGAGAATTAAAGAACTCTTCCGAGCTTTTAAAGAGGCACACTCTGCTTTAACTCTTCTCATGTTTCAACAGTGTTCCAGAGGAGCTATAACTCTTTTTTTTTTCCAGTTCGAATGCAAGTGTCTGTGCTCCCCAAAAATGTGGTTTAAATGCAACAACCCAAAATAAACTACCGATTTTCAAGTAAAAATAACAGCAGGTCCTCTCTTACCTACACTTTGGGATATCTAATTCTAAGTGTACTGTGGGTAACTCATTTCAACAGCCAATTACTGCTTCAAAGACACAGCGAAGTCTAAGTAAGAAAGCGTCGCCCGTCTCATGCTGCTGAAGTGTATGTGCTCTGTGTGAGCCGAGCCCCATGAAGCATCGTGCCAAACAACCGCAGCAGGGGCTTGTCCTCTTGGCTATTCAGCATTAATTTCTTAATGCCTGGTTGGGCTTGCTGATGAGCGGCCTCTATCTCTCAGGTATTGTGCAACATTGATTTCCAGCCTTGGAGTGAATTATTTGTCCGTTTTCTCTTTGCATGATTTAACGCACTTGGGCTGCTATGATGTGGGGGCGGGGAGACAGAGTTGTTGAATAGATTTGCCCGACTTGAGGTTGTCTGTTTAGTAATACCTACGTGAATGTATGTGTTCTTAAAAAAAAAAAAAATTGCTAAGATTTCTCTCAGGTATGAAGTTCTAAAATTTCCATTGAACTACCAAAGGCTTATAATAAATAACTTTTTTTCTACTCAACACATGTGGATTGCACCTAAGGATCACTTTAATGTACATTTACCATGGATATAAAAAGGTGCAAGCCAAATTGTGCTTTTTGGCCGGGCGTGGTGGCTCACGCCTGTAATCCCAGCACTCGGGAGGCAGAGACAGGCGGATTGCTGAGTTCGAGGCTTGCCTGGGCTCCATAGTGAGCTCAGAGCCAGCCTGAGCTACAAAGCGAGACCCTGTCTCAAAAAGAAAAAAAAAAATTGTGCTTTTTGGGTCAAACAATGACTAGAAGAAATATTTTTCTGTTACATTTTCCCAGAACGCTTCCTAAACGAATGTATAACCTCTTTGGAGAGGTGCTATTTTTATAATTTAGAGCAATTGCTTTTGATAAAAAAATTAGTGTTTTTAACATTTTCTTGTGTTTTTTTTTAATTCTTACCTAATAGAGCAATGACAGCTCTCTGCATCTAGTTACCATATTTGCTTAACATTTGTGCATCAATAGTTATTTTAATATCTGTAGAATTGTTCTCTGATTTAAAATTGTTTATGAATTAAAAATTACCCATATAAAACAGTGCCCTTCTTGTGAGTCATCGACACTTTTATTATGAGTAGTAATTTCACAGAAAGTTTTCAATGTACTTATTTTAAAGCTTTTTACGTAAGTATAAATGTTTTACTAAATATTTAAAATCATCGATTGTGAATATTTTATTTAATTAACATGAATGTCCATATTAACATATAAAATGTTACAAGATATATCTAAAGACTACTTAAGATATATACAGCTTTTTTTTTGAAAGCATTTAATGATAAATATAATACAATTTTATGTCAATATTCAATAGATATTTTTCTGATATCTCTTTAAATTAATTCTGCTTTTAAAAGTATCAAATAAATACTTAGATGTTCATAGATATTTCGTAGCAGAGAAAGAGGTATGATAAAAGCTGGTCTATTTTCATATTTGAGGATATAAAACCAGACAAAATAATGAGATGATTTTAGCTAAGAAGGAAAGTTATCTCAGTGGATTCAAATACACTGTATTTAGTTTTAAATGTTGAAAGTGCTCTCATATTATGTTCTCTAATGTCAGTGTCAAAGTCATTTTAAATTAATAAATCTTCAAATTTTTCTTAATAAAGTAAGAAATTCATGTTGTATTGTGAAAGTTTATAAATTTGTATAGTAGTTTCAGGCTGAATATTCTAGACACAACCTAGTCAACATCTCAGTCAGTTCTTTTGCATTTCACAAAAGAGAGTAGTAATGAAAAGATGGAAAGAGTATTTTATCTTCTACGGTGTATATCAAAGTTCATTTTTGATATTAAAGTAAAGAAAATTCTTAGAACTTGATTAATGATTAAGCTACCAGAAAATCAACTCATTGACCTACATAATTAAGATTTCAAAACCTTTTGATTTTTCGGCTAATTTTGCCAATATTTCTGTATCATATTTTGGCCATTTCACTTATTTTAATAAATGCTGGCAAATGTGTGCATTTATTCAGATCATCATAAAATTTTCCTCAAAATAATAAAGGCACGGACAATAATAACATCATGAATAGTAAGAAACCACTCAGATCAGAAGCACCTATCTTTTCCTCTCTGTGAAGGACATGCATGCATGGGTGCTGAGAGGAAAGAGATGAAGGCTCATAAACATATCCACCATAGCTCAGTTTCATAATTATACATTTGTTAAAATGAATTTTGTCCCTAATGGTCAGCCAATATTCCAAAGGACTTTTCTAATTATCTGCAAATTGTTTGGATCTGTGACCAATTCTACCGCAATATTTCTGGGCCAATCAACTGTCACTGTCTCTGGATGCTGCCTATTTATGTCTTTGTCCATGTTGACTGTTATTTTACCTTATACATCTACATTTTCTCCTTTACAAGTATTTTTTTCATCTACCCTCCATATACAGGTATTATTTTCTTTTAATAATCATACGTTCTTTTAAGGAAATTTGTATAAAATCAGAAGTCAGATTGTGATTAGTTGATTCTTTAATGTTAGCTTTAAAAGCTAAAACTGAAGTCACACTTTTTTTAGTTTATTTTTATCTTTATTGGTATATTGTATATACACATCATAATCACACTCAGTATTGGGAATTTGTACCAGCATATGACACATTTAATTCTCACTTTTGCCCACTTCACTCCCCACCCCACTTTTTATCTAGCTAGAACAGAAAATTATCATTAAACTAGCAGACAAAATTATGTTAAACATTTTAAATTGGTATTGAATCTAGAATTCTGAAATTTAATATCAATCCCCTAAGACTAGGCAATGCTTTTTAAAGAGAGATGGGAAGGAAAGGCACTATTTCAGATATGCATTTGAAGGCCCCATGCCCTAATAAAACTCAAGAAGAAAAGTAAATTTCAGTATTAATAAATAAACAACACTTTCTCATGGGCCCTTCTGCTTCCAAAAAAGAAATAAAAAGTTTGCTCTGTACCAGGCAAAATAAATCTATGAAGGGCTTTCTTGTGCTTAGAGCATAGTGGAAAAGAAGCTACATTCTACAAATTTCTTATTAAGTAACAAACAGTTACTTATGTTAGTGATTCTATCATTATGTGTGCATTACAAATATAACAAGTTCTTGTGTCCTTGAGTAGATAAATGATTTTTTCTTCCTTAAGAATATTAGGAATATGTAAAGAGAAGCCCAAACTTGGCATTTGATAGAGAAAAAAGAAAACCTTAGCAAAGATTAGAGGACCTTCCCACCTTGGACTTAGTCCATATAACAGGTTAAGAAGAAAATGGAAAACAGTTTTAGTCAGACAGACTCTAGTTTGGATGACCATGGAACCTTTATGAGAAACGGTTCTATTATTCAGTTTTGCTTTTAAAATAAGCTGCTTTGGCTCATATAATATATATAAAACCTCAAATCTAAAGGAAAAGTGCATAGGAAATGAATATTAAAAACAGTTTTGGAAAGGTAGGTCCAGGATTGTTTTCAGTGAGCAAAATAGTGTAAAAAAAAGTGTTTCTATTTCCATTGAGTTACAATAAAGATTATAGAGACAATAGAAGTAGAAAAGTAAAGTAAAAGTCATTCTGTGAAATGTATTTTGAATATCCTTAATGTTATTTGAAAGATGTTGGTTTTCATTTAAAAAAAAAAGTTTTCAATAGAAACAACCATTCAAGTCGTATTTCTTAATGATTAATTTCGTATAGAGCATAAATAGAAAAAAATGTATGTTTTCCCCCCATAACTATGATAGAGTTTCACAAAGAAGCTGTTACATATTTTAGAATTAAAAATGTTGGTCTTTCATGATTATATATTCTTTTAGTTCAGATATTCTGTAGTATGTTTATAGAATGGATGTACAAAAGTTTATATTCTAGAGAACACTTCCAGTTAATATAATTATGGCTAGTGATGACTTCTTAGGTTAAAGAATTGTATGAAGGATTATATAAAGAATTGTATGAAGAATCTAAAGCTCATATTCTCTTCGGATCTGTTCACCTTTCTCATCTACTCTAGTTACTCTGACTTCCTTTTATCATTTAAATCAGAGAAATACATCTACTGCTTCTACCTGTACTCAACTGATCTGGAAAAAAAATCACACTGCAGGAAAGACTACTATTCCTGTAGTAGAGTACAGATTGTTATGAAGCTGTGTCCAGGAAATTACATGAATGACTAGGAATTTTAACAATGGAGCTATCACCATTATATTTTGTTAGCATATTTTCCTTTGTATCCTTTTTTGGAGACTGAAATTTCAGGAAGAGCCACATACCCATAGGCTATTATCAATTCAGACCTGTCAGTGATACTCCTGAATAGTCCCCACAGGACTGTAGTGCTGTTTTGGGAAGATTGTTACTAAGTAAAAAGCTTTCAGTTTCACTTGCTCTTTGGTTTTATGTAATAGGAATATGAAAAGATGTACATTTTAAAAGCATTTACTTTCTTGCTTCTGTATCTTATTTTTTGCATTGAATGTAGGTAAATTACTTTTTCCTTAGTGAGGCGCCAATTCAGTTCACAAAAAGAGATGGTATAAGATATTCAGATAACTATATTTTCTCTGCATGAATCATCCATTATTCCAGCCCTTCACATGCTTTCTTGCTTCATGACAGCAGACCCTGTAGTCAGACCTTTCTCTGCTCCTTCTCCTGTAACTCTAGAACTCAAAGAAGAATCTCATGTTTCAGTGGACCTGCTTGTGTTGTGAAGATGTTCATTTCAACAGCAAAGTTTGTAACTTTGTAAATAAAACCCATTGTGAAGCTTAAGATTCATTGTTGCTTTAAAAGATTAGAAAAAACCTAGACGGAAATAGTAAATCATACTCATGTGGTTCCAGAGAGGTCCTGCAAATATAGTCATGTTCTATGTCTAGTCCCTTGTCCCTTCCTCTCTGGTGCAGCCCTGCACACTGCTTCCCATCTAGCATTACCTAAGCAACTTTTCCCTACCAAGCCTTTCTGCCCTGGGCATTTCTGCCTTGGATTCAGTGTCCATGGACTGAATGCCCTGAAACCATAAGCCAAATTAAACCTCCTCTTTTCTAAAGTATTGATGATGTGTATTGTGTTTTAGTGAGAGAAGAGCAGATAATACACATTTTAAATGTGTTGCTTTGCATATTCTGGATGAGAACTATCAGTTTTTGTTGAATTATTCCTACCAGAGATGCATAGAAAAAATGAAGAATAGCTACTATTTTATGTCATGGATCAGAAAACTGTAATCCACAAACAAAATCTAGCTTGTCACTATTTTAGTGAAAGTTTGATTGGAACACAGTCACCTCTATTCATTGTTTATTTTAAAATGCAAATACAGAGTTGAATAGCTGTAACAGATCATGTGGGATGAAAGCAAAAAAAAAAAATACTGTCCTAATTTTCTACAAGATGTTTGCTACTCCTCTTATGTCCTATGATTAAAATCTCTGTTCTCCCATCCTTTCTTCTTGTTGATGTTTACATTTTTCTATAGAGAACTATACTAATTTTCTGTTCTTCTAACATGACACAATACTAATAATCTCTAACCACATCTATCCAGCATGAAAACTTCACTATGGTTACTTTAAGAGTTATTAAGTGTACTGTTGAGATCCCTAAAGATAGGGATTTATTTTTAGAACACATTTAGCCTACAGTTTGAACTTGTTTCATGTTTCTTTCTGCACTCAAGCAAAGCTGCAGTTTAGTCTGTACTGGTAAATGAGTTTAGTTTATATACTAGAGTGAGGCACTTCTTATCAGAAAATCTTTATTCTGGAGTTTTCATCAGATTAGTTCAGGGTTTCTCAGAGTTTGCCTGTAAGCTAAGTCTCTCTCTGACTAAAATTTTCCCTTTAAATTTACCAGAACATTATTGTTTTCAAAAAGCTATAGCTAACTGTATCTGCTTCCTTTTGTGTACAAAGGGCATTTCTTCTGACAAATTACATCTTGGCATTTACTTCTGGAGGTCATAAATACAACATATCTTTCATATTTTGTTTTATTTTGCTATATTTTATCACCTTCCTTAAAACTAAAACAGCAATTTAAAACAAAAACCACCAAAACAAAATATAAGTGGAAAGTCAAAGTTTCATTTATCTGAATTTAGCTTGGGAAATTAATAGACCCAAGCCTGTTGGGAGACAATTTTCTATTAGTTTATAGACTTCTTCTGAGCATAGACATCTCTGCTGCATGTTTTCTGTACTATATTTTTAAGAAACGTGGCACATTATGGAAACAACCTGGACACATGCAAATGATTAGCTAATGATAATGTCTCTCTTCAGTGCAAGCACGAGGTATTTTTTTGTTTGCCACTTTGAAAGTCAGAGTGACCTAAATTCATCGCTCTTCGTGGAGACCCTGGGCAATGCTCCCCTGAGAAAGAACAGCAGCTTGTAGAACTCGAAAAGCAAAGAAAACTGAGGCGACACAAGTTGAATGCTGTTTGCTGTATTGTGCAAAATGAGATCTTTCCTCTCTGAACTAAGAGATCATGTCTTCTGCCTGTTCCCCTGAAACTGAGAAAGATTAATTTGTTAGCATAAAAACAAGGCAAAATTACCGTATTCCTCAGAATACCTGCCAAAAATCTCATCAAGAATTTTATTTAGGGCAGGAGATTTAGCTCAGCAGTTCTGGTGCCTGCCTCACAAGCGCAAGGCCCTGAGTTAGATCCCGGTAACCACATACAATGCTGCGCGTGGTGACTCACACCCACCAGCAATCAGTACCACATACCACAATGTCAGGCGTGGTGCAAGCCAAATTGTGCTTTTTGGCCGGGCGTGGTGGCTCACGCCTGTAATCCCAGCACTCGGGAGGCAGAGGCAGGAGGATTGCTGGGTTCCAGGCTTGCCTGGGCTACATAGTGAGCTGAGGGCCAGCCTGAACTATAAAGTGAGACCCTGTCTCAAAGAGAGAGAGAGAGAGAGAGAGAGAGAGAGAGAGAGGGGGGGGAGTTTGATTTAAAGGAAAAAAATGTAAAATACATTTTATACAATTATTAAACTTGTACTAAATATCCATTCACTCCTCTTTCCCTTCATGGAAGTTTTATCTCTGTGATAAGGTTAATAGCTTTTACTGTATACTAAGAAAAAAACCTTGATGTTAAATTATGAAACCTCTTTTGGGTTGTGACTTAAGAATAATGGAGGGAAAGAAAAAAGCACCAGTCAGCAAACCTATAAAGGCATTAGTTAGGTGTTCAATGTATTTTTACCAAGCACTGATAAAATAAATGGATAATTTAAATAGTCTTATACTTTTAAAATTCACAATTTTATCTTAGATGACCAGATTTTTGGTCCACATTATGACTATTTTAGACATAGGAAATGTGAATAACAACATTCAACAAGTCATATGTGGTTCTCTGGATTATCCTTCACATATGAACTGTCTGTATGTTCAGCCATGATGATTATTTTATGCTAATAAAGTACTATTTTTTTTTAACCAAGACAGGAAAAGCAAAATGAGCCTGGAGAAAGCTCTGCAGCTGTGTGGATTGACTGTATGTGGTCCTTGGAGGATGTGATTATCAGACAACTGAATCATCATTAGGATAATTAGTGCACTTGGCAACTGCATTAGCGGAATGATTGTCACTGCTCGCAGCTTGTCAGTACGGTGCTGTTTGATTTGGTAAGATCTGTTTTCACAAATGCCACTGACCATGTGAGTGAAATCGGGAGAAGGAAACATTTCTATTGTCTCTGTTTAGAAACTCAAAAATATAAGACGTGAAAAGGGAATAATTTCAAGCCTCAACGAGTATGTCATGATAGTGAATGTTAAATTTGTAAATTCCGCGAGGAAGTTTGAAGAACAGGAGTAACATTTATTATTCTTTTAATGAAGAGGTTATTTGTTGACTTTATTTTTCACTATTACCTGTGAGTCGGTTCTTAGAAAGAAGTTACTGTGTCCTCCCTTCTCTCAGAGCTGTGACAGTCCTGGGTTCACAAACGGCTTCTGTTCCGCAACTTCTCTTTCGGGGAAAAAAAAAAAAATGCTTTCAAAAGTACCAAATATATTCTCTCACACTCAGTCATATTCTTTCTCTTTGTTGTGAAAAGCTGCATTTTTGCCTAAGGTTAATTGTTCTCCAACAATTGTGACTGCCTTTTCAGCTCCGATTGAGTTCAGTGACTCCATCCTGGACAACTTCAACTTTGACCTCAGGACGTTCTTGAACTTCACACTGAACTTCAAAGCAAAACCCTCCGCCCTTTAGAGTTTTACCTATTTCACATGGCTGACCGGGGAGGTTCACTCTACATGGAAACTCAGCGTTTCCAACTTCTTGTCATCTGACTCCCAACAAGAAAAATGAAGACCTGGGTGTCTTTTTACTGAAGCGGTTTGGAGAGTTGATCCCGGCATTTGGACTTTTGTCATCTGCTTTTCATCTCACCTCATTCCCTGTATTTCTTTTTCATTTTTATTTTTACTCCTGACACATCCACCAGGAGTAGCTGTTTAGGCAAAAATCTTATAGTAGATTATTATTAAAGAATTTAGGGAAATACAACACTGGGAGTAAGAAATATCAGCAGTTAGTCCTCGAATATGTTATTCTGAATAGAATATTTATAAGTCATTTATCAACCTTTCTCCTTTGACATGAGATGCAGAATGTCTACTTTGTAAACACTGCTAATTTTTAACCGAAAGAAGGTCAGAACAAACTAGTTTTTTAAAAAAAAATATTTGAAGATCCAATTATATGCATATAAAAACACATGCTATAAACATTTTTAAATTTTGTTAAAAACTACTAATAGGAATAAGGCATCAGAAAATTATTTCAAATGTAATTTGCTAATGACAAATGTAAGTCATGGAAAGAATGGATTTGAATGTATCCTTATGGCATAATTCTCTGTCCTTATACAGGGAAATTTTCTTTAGATAATATTAAAATGCAGCACATTTTCATGATTAAAACCTGTTCTTTTTCTTCTCATGAAATCTCAATGCCAGCAGCCTTTAAAGTACCTACTTTACTGCATACAATAAAAGCCTACTAAATGTAAGAAAATTAAAGAGCATTTAATACATAACTGAATGAATATAATTAACTGATTCAGATCTATATAATTTAAATTATTGTTAGCTTTTCAAAAGCAGACACATTTCTCAGCACGAATTGTTTTAGTAGGAGTATTAATATTAAATAGTAAATGATTTGAAAATTATACTGAGCAAATCACTGCAGGGTACTAAATATTCTACTCAGAATTTTTACATGTTTCATTTTAAACCATTCATACTTGTTGCCATTAAGAGTCTGCTTTTCAAGAAAAGTGTTTTTTTTTTCATTATGGAGAATTAATCCTCTTGATAAATTCCTCCTATACTTCAGGTAGCTGTTCAATGAGATTTCTATTCCAACCAATTTTGTCTTTATTGCAACTGTTAGGGGTAATGGATGAGCCTATTTTTCTCTTTCCCTTTAACCTAAGTCTAGATGAATTCAGACACACACCTTACAAGTGAACATAGAATTAACAGGTCTGTGTTATTTTATACATTAATTATATAATAGACAAAGTGCTTCAAATTCATAACAGAATAAAATAAAATGGAGAATCATATAAAAATAGGAAACAGTTGGATAAACAAGCTTGTTTGCACTAACTCAAATTTCACTGACAAATATGTACAGTATACATTCTATACCTGAATATTTTCATCAAATTTTGTCTTTTAGGAATATTTTCCTATACAAATAGGCCCCAAACTTCTTTTTAATGTATAAACTGTTAATCTTCTTATCTATCCATGTACTTATTATGTGTTTAAATCTTTTTTTTTTTTTTTTTTTTTTTTGAGACAGGGTCTCACTTTGTAGTTCAGGCTGGCCCTGACCTCACTATGTAGCCCAGGCAAGTCTCGAACTCAGCAATCCTCCTGTCTCTGCCTCTGGAGTGCTGGGATTACAGGCGTGAGCCACCACACCCGGCACTGTGGTATGTGGTATTGATTGCTGGTGGGCGTGAGTCACCACACCCAGCATTGTATGTGGTTACCGGGATCGAACTCAGAACTTTGCACTTGCGAGGCAGGCTCCAGAACCACTGAGCTAAATCTCCGGCCCGTGTTTAAATCTTTAAATGGTGCTTCTTCCTACAGGCAAAATCTTTTCTCATCAATAATATACACCAGTACCTGAGCTCTAGTCTCCTCTTTATAGAAGCTAAAATCCTACTGTATTTAAAAAATCATATGTATAGTATGTAGGATTGCACTTTGCTGAGTATTTGATCTATACTCATATTCATAGTTTGTTCTAATCTTCAGCCATATTCAACACAGAAGTAATCTTAGAGTTAATATTACAGATCATTTACTATGTATATATGTAACTATACCGAGCTTACTCCCCATGTAATACTGTGACTATATCAGATTATTTATCTGAGGAATCCTTTATATGTGTAAATTATATAACTTATGGTCATACTGTTAAAATAGAAAGTAGAATTTGACCTTATGATTGTATGAAAATATACACTATGTTATATATATATATATATATATATATATATATATATATATGTATATACTTTCTTCACTGTTAAATATATAAATGCTAAGACTAAAATATGTGACAGTGTCCCAGATACTGACTCTCCTTGTCCTCTACTAAAGAGAATGCAGCTTATTAAGAGCTATAGCTGCAGTACTCTGATCTGTTACCTACTGAAAATGTGAAACAAATCCAGGCTACTTAGTCTTTGAATAAGTGTGATAGCTGTACCAAAACAAACTCATTAGGTCTTTTCTGCTCAAAGACTTTGGGTTGAATACTCCCCAGTGCTTTGTTATAACTGTCTTAGAATGTATAGTGGTCTTGGGTATATTCCTCCTGCAATTTTCATTCCCTCTTTTTTTCTTCAAAGCCATGCTTGTTTTATGTATTGTGAACTGTTTCTCATGCATATATTTTCCCTAATGTAATGCTTGCACATGAAAAGAGGCCTGACCAACCATTTCACTAGAGATTGTACAGGATTAATGGTCACATGGAGGCTGAAGTAACCCTCTGAGGTAAAGAGACATGCTGCACTTTATTCCTCTCAAGACAGAGAAGGAAGCACAGGCCCTCATAGAATTTTTCCAGCATTGGGTACAATACTTTTCATATTTAAAATGTTTTTATAATTCATGTAGCCAGAGACATGGAATACTATGGATTTTGAGTGAGGCCCAGTGTCAGAAAAACAACTTATAACAAGCATGGTCAAAATGGAATCCAACCTGTTGTTTGGATATATGGATTAAGACACTGTACTGTATTGGAAAAGATACACTGTGTAGCTCACCTAGTGGATGAATCCAAATGCAGACTCTTTGGATTCTGGGGAATAAATATCCATGCAGTCTTTATATGATTATTTTTATTATTGCACACCTGCAGTACAGAGTGGTTACACTCCTTGTGGGATTTACTACATGTACATAACATTTTTGTAAACTATAGAATTTGGTAGGCTCAGGAGATTTGATCATGAAATATTACATGACTATGCCTGAGTATTTTTCCATGATATGATGTTATATCAAAACTTTAAATCAATAAGGGCTGATGAGCATAGTTTATTAGAATGTAATGAGTGCACCTGCATTTAGTTGAAATGTGACTAGAAGGTACAGAGTATCTAGATAAGCAGATAATTGAGAAACCCAGTAATTGCTGCCCCCCCCCCAGCTTCTTTCTGTACCTATGGCTATATTTGAATGGGCAGGAAAAGCCCAGACTTGCTTTATATTTTGGTCACCATAGGAAACACAGGCAATCTCAAATGGATAATGGGTATAGTAGAGCAATTTTCAAGAATGGCTCTGGCACTGAGATAGGAATATCTTCTCAGCTGGTAGATCTGTGAGGAGTAGATTTGGTCAAACATGTTGTGTTCAAGAGTGAGCTAAAGTGAAAAGTTGTACAGAATCATTGCAGAGGCCAATGATTTATATCTCTTGTGGAGAGATGTGAGGAAAAATACTAGAAGGAAGAAGGTCCATCAATAGGTAAATGAGGCCGGGTGTGGTGGCTCACGCCTGTAATCCCAGCACTCGGGAGGCAGAGGCAGGAGGATTGCTGAGTTCCAGACTTGCCTGGGCTGCATAGTGAGCTCAGGGCCAGCCTGAACTACAAAGCAAGACCCTGTCTCAAAAAAACAAACAAACAAACAAAAAAATAGGTAAATGAGAATAGGCACAAAGTATGATGATTTCAGCATCACAAATTGTCACTTGTGAAAACAACTAGAAAGAAAGACACAGTAAACACATAAGAAGCAAAATACAATCCAATTTTTTTTTTACTTTAGCTAGATTTTGTCATCATTCACCCCATAACTAACAATGATGTTATTATGAACCTGTGGATTATGATAACAAGGTCCAAGACTGTGTGTGGGGCTGACAGTATGGTGGGTCCATGGGGTATCTCATTTATGAAGGCTGCTTTAGCTGTTGCTGCCTAATCATGTCTATTATACCAGCAAAATGATGAGTACTTAACTTTCAGGGCATTATTCCTCCTGGGATTCAAAAAACCACTATTGGGAACTGCGGACAACTCACTTGGACTTGATTTACTTGGATTTATGGATGTCTGCCCTGCCCTGCAGGATCAACTACTGGGATTATTGAGGACTTCTGCCCCATCTTGTGGGATTTTAAACTATGGGGATTAATGCCCTAGGATCCTTGGTTTTAAAATTTATTCTGGATTTAAGGATGTCTTCCCTGTCCTATGGGATCTTCAACTACAGGGATTATTGTGGATAACACCCCCTGTTTTATGCATGCTAGGATTATGGGTATGAAGGCTTTGTACCAAATAAAGGTATGATGAGTTCTTGCAAATGGCCCTTTCTGGTTGTGTGGTTTGTGGACTTTTGGTGCCACTGCTCAGAGTGGCAAGAGTTGAGCCCAGGCTCAGCCAATTCTTTAAGGATCTGATTTTGTTGTTGTTTGATGGTTGTCAATCCTTCTGCTGTGGGACTCACAGGGCACTAGAGCTTACTGTGAGGCTTCTGGCTGTGTCCTCTTACCCTGTCTCCCACAGACCACTTGGGAACAAGCAGAATACAGCAGACCTCTTCTCTCCTAAGAAAGCCGGCGTTTCAGTCCCACAGGGTTCGTCTTTACTGCCTATCAGTCCCTGACTTGCCTTCCTGTCTGAACCACAGGCACAGAATCCCCAGTAGCTTGGCCCTTCATCGGTGAGCCAACTTTATGGTAAATGTGCTACAAGGTTTGGTTCTAAAATATCCCCAAAAAGTTTCAAGTGCTATTGAGATGAGTCGCCTATGGAACCTCAGGGGATTGGCTCATCATTGCTCTGCCACTCGGGGGAAAGGCACCGGTGGGTTTCTAGGTGAACGTGCTGCTAGGAGGTGAGGTCTGGTGAAAGGAGCGGTCCTAGTGTATGACCGAAGTGGTACATCCAAGCCCAGGAGCTGCCCCTCCCTTCTCTCTCTGCTCCCGGCTGCCAAGAATGACAGAGCTGCTCTTCGCAGTGCTTGTGGCCCTCTCTTCCTTCCCTGGAGCCAGCCCACCGCGAACCAAATCTCCCAAGACTGAGCCAAATGAGGTCTCCTCCCCTGAGATTGTGGGGGTAGGGGGCTGTGTCTGTTATCCAAACGTAGATGGGTACAGGTATGTTCTAAGTCATCCAGAGTTTACTAGTGCAATTAACATGAGGCTGCTCTCAAAGAGTAGTTGAAACATCACAGCAGAATGAACACTTTGATAAGAAGGGTAGCTTTGCTTTTTTTTTTTTTTTTTTTTTTTTTTTTGAGACAGGGTCTCACTTTGTAGTTCAGGCTGGCCCTGAGCTCACTATGTAGCCCAGGCAAGCCTCGAACTCAGCAATCCTCCGGGCTCTGGCTAAGAGTGCTGGGATTACAGGCATGAGCCACCATGCCCTGCAGTTTGGCCCACTTTTAATCCCTCCTAGTGACCCACGGGAGGCTGTGTGATGTGCATTGTTAGGACTGGGGACCCTGTGTGGTGGGCAATATGGATCCCCAAGAAGGATTAACTCTGGCTGAGGACAAAGGTGTCACGGATCAATAATCCGCAGCTGCTCCCAGGGCAGGCGGATGCCCTGTGCTCAGGGAGAACACAGAGAGACACTTGCTGTCGGAATAGTTGGTCTTGACTAGCAGGTCGCACAATGCGGAGCAGAATTCGTGGAGATGTGAGGGGGACGCACCAGGGACTCCTGTGATCTACTCGGGGTCTGTCTGGGCTCTGCTCCTTGGACCTCAAAGGAATTCCGGTCATTCCATGAGCTGCTTCATTGTGGGTTTTCGACTGAATTAAAATTTGAGGCGAGAAATGGCTACATTTTGAGGGCTTGAACACTATCACAGCAGAACGGGCTTTCAGAAATTCATAGCCGCACAGATTTCTGAGGGGATAGGCATCACTGCAGGAAGTAGATCATGGCCCAGTGACCTTGAATGCTACCTCTGGGCCCTGGTCCTGCTGCCTTGGCTGTCACTCAGCTCGGTTTCCCTGATGGGGGCCTAACAGCCTTCCTCAAACACACCTTATACCTGGCTGACTTGGGCTGGGATCAGCAGAACATGAAGTAAAACTCTGAAACTGGAGGCAAAATAAGCTTCTCATCTCTTAAAGTGTGGGTGCCCGTTCCCAGCATTTAAAAGCTGACTCACACACAGCCCCAGCATGAGAGGAGTGTAATTATGAAGACGTTAGACACTGAGTGAGAAATATTAGCTGCTTCTCAGATAAGGCATGCACCCTAGAGGACAGATGAAGATGAGGCCGATCAATCCATGTGCAGCTAGGCAGGCAGGTAGCTAGGCAGGTAAACAGGCCATCAAAAAGGACTTAGACTACAGAGGGCTTTTTCTTTTAAACGGAATGTTTGTGCACGTGAGATTTCTTGTGTAAGTCAGAGGTTACAAATAAAACTTTAGAAAACTGCCAAGATATGGCAGATCCCATGTGGATTTTCATGAGTAGTATAAAAAAGGTTAACATGAAAAGCTAGAGTTTTATAGCCAAGTGAAATGGTTATTAAGGTATCACATTGCACATGATGATCACTACTCTCATGAAGACTGTTAATTGCAGCTTGTCCACTGAAGGCTGTTACTTGGTTGAAAAGAACACATTTTTCTCCCAGTGACTGGTTTGATGACCTATAAAGTAATCAGAGAAAACCCTCCAATTAATATTTCTAAATAATATATTTGCTCTTCTTCGTGCTCTACCCATGTCTGCCCCGACTTAATCCCCAGTGAAACCAAAGCTGACTTAGCAGTGAAATACAGTCTTCCAGAAAAGAATCTGCTCAAAATATATCTGTATTGTACGCTTGTGGTTATTATAAGGATATTCAAATAAGTTACAAATGTTAGATAAATACCATATAGAAACGAGAGTCAAACAATGGTACATCTCTTTGATTCTAGAGAGAAATAAGAACAAAGTAATCTTCTGAATCTGTGATGAAAGCACAGACTTAAAAATTTCAATAAAGTAGACTAACTCTCTACACAGGAGTTTGGAATTCATCTATGGGTGGTCAAGGAAAATGACCAAACAATGAGAAAAAACACAGCATGCAAGGCTATCTTTTAAAAAACGAAACTTAAAATTGCAAAATGTTCAACATCACTGGTCATTCGAGAGATGCAAAGGAAAACAACATTGTGATTTCATCTCACGCCACAAAGAATGACCACGATCACAAAATCAACCAACGATAAATGCTGGCGTGGCTGTGGGGAGAAAGGAACCCTTCTCCACTGTTGGTGGGATTGCAGACTTGTGCAACCATTGTGGAGATCTGTGTGGAGATTTCTCAGAAAACTAGGACTACGGGTCCCATTTGACCCTGCTATACCCCTGCTAAGAATATACCCAAAAGAATTTAAAAACTCACATTGGAAAGACAGATGTACACCCTTGTTCATAGCAGCTCAGTTCGTGATAGCT
>PVIC010023965.1:0-26435 GCA_004025085.1 Thryonomys swinderianus
TATATATATATATATATATATATATATATATATATATATATATATATGGAACCACATCCCAAAGGTAAAAGGAAATTACATGAAAAACTACGCAAAGTGCACACACGTCCATGGTTCCTATACTATTATAATATCTCTGTCCTCCATCATGTCCTCATGTCTTCACGGAGCAGATATTGTGATTAGCTGACAAAGGAAAAGCCTGTCTTGTATATGGTTCTGCTCATTACCCAAACATCACCTAATGGACAGGTGCAATGTTACAACCTTTTTAGGACCTCCCTAGAGGACACAGGGGAAAGGAAATCATCACAGTGGGTACAGCTTTGGGCAGTCTATCAGTTCATACATTTTGCTGACAAGAAAAATGGCCAGATTGAGACTATCTATTGTTCCACGGGCTGTGGCCAACCATTTGGTTGGATGGCAAGGGACTCAGAAGGATCACAGAAAGAGAACTGGTGAGAAAGACTTTGGGGAGGTATCATGTGAATATATCTCTTCATGTAGGAAAAAAAGTGAAGATATTTGTGTCCTATGTAAATTTTCACCAAAATATGGCCTCTGCAGAAGAAGACTTTAATAATCAGGTGGATATAATCACCAGTTTTAATTTTAATATCATACTTAAGAATCATTAAATATATGTGTGTGTGCTAATATTTAATTTATGGGATGTCAAAGCAAAATTTTGCTTCTTGTTTTAGGAAAGGAATCAGTGCATTTCCATTTGTTTGCAGGAGGGTTGTATTACATTTAGGTGGGATTATAAACTTGGAATTATGTTTAAGGAAATGGTTGGTTGTCACGTTGACAAAGGGTCAGTTGTGACTGTTAACAGTGCTATGTCAACTTGCCTTGAGAATGAATCACCTAGCTCATCAGTAAATTCTGAGTGTGTCTGTGCAGAACTGAAGTACATGCCAGCAAACTGAGAGGAAAAGACCCACCCAACATATGCACGACACAGATGATAGATTTGGAACCCGGACAGAAGAACAAAGGAAAAATGATGTTTCCCTCCTTTTGCAAGAGCTCCAGTCTCCTTCACTGCCTTGTTCTCCAGTTTCTTCAGCTGACACAGACTCTAGACTTCTCTAGCCTCTTTGGACTCACATCAGTGACTTTACAGGAAGCTTCCAAGCTTTTGATCTTTGCCTGATACTGGATCTTCTGGTATTTTGGATTGTTCTACCTCTGATCCCATATGTAGCCAGTGTGGCTCTTCTTCTAACTCTGAATGCCCACCTAACAAATTCTCTTTGCACAACTCTACATATGCTTTATATTGACTTAGAGAAACCTAACTAATGTACAAGTGGTAGCTGGAATATATTTAAATCAGATAATATATATAAAATATTTACTATACTATGTGGCACAGTACATGATTTAATTAAAGTGGATATTATATAAGCAGTGTTACAAACTGATGGTTAAGGTAACACATGAGGAAAAACTTGGTTTACATCTTAGACGTGCTCACTTGTAGTTACATAATATTAGATCTCTTAACCTCTATGCCTCAGTTTCTCATATTGAATACATTTTATTGTATTAACTTCATAGCATGGTTATCAGAATTAAATGAATTACAGTTCCACAAATGGTTTCCCTTTTCCTCCCTTCTCTTCTATTCTCTTCCCTTCTCAGATGCTCCCTGCCTTCCTTTCCCTTTTCTTCCCTTTTTTTCTTTCCTTCCCCATCTTATACCAAGATTCTAAAATCAATCCTTTCAGGTTCAACACATACTTGTGAGAACAAAGTCAGTGGTTGACTAGTAGAACAGGTAAGTATTTTGCTGTTATCCAAGTCACCTCTCCTCTCTGACCACCAACACATGTTACTCCTTAAATTTACTCCACTCTTTTTCTCAAGATGAATTAATTCCAAAGGGCTTTGCAAATTGCTCATGGAAACAGATTTCTATATAACCCATGCCAACCTGTCAGTTAAAATGACAAATTTGATCTAAATCCTGCAATAGACACATCCAATGTTGAAGTGGAATTTCCATTATACTATCATATTAATACATAAGAGTTTTTAACATTCTACCTATTGCATGAACCGTGTGTATGTGTATGCAGGTTTTGAGCTTGCCTTTTTTTAAGGTTGAGATAATTTTTAATTTCTGACATTTTGATAATATCTGTGCTTGTTTTTGAGCTTAGTTAACTGTACTCTCCTATACAAGAGGCAAATAAGCCAATGGTGGAGAGACATTGGCATAAGCACATAGAGAGACATTACAAAGTGTGAGAAAGGCCCCAGCTAACTTCCATAATGGGCTACAGACCACAAGGTAATAAAAGTTCAGAATTATGTACTAGGGTTATATAGCATAGCACTCCAGCTTGATCAACAATCTCATATTTTCTGTCACTTGAATGCAAATTACTCTTGACTTTATTGTGTATTTAAAAGTCAACTAAACATCACAAAGGGAACAAAAATAAAATTGGTTATGTGGAAATGATATGTTAGTGTTGTACTCAACACAACTCACATTTATTCTCACCCTCTGTAGCTATCACTCAACTCACATTCATTCATTCATTCTAGAAATATTTATTGAAGACTCATTTTGTATAAGGAGAAGGAAAAATCACAGATAATTCATAATGTTAAAAGAACAGAAACAATACAGTATAACAGTGGATGACTATGTTGTATCACAGGAAAAGAACAGTTGATGAACATGTTCTAGGTGGCAGGAACTGCTTCAAACAGTTTATTATACTAACTACTTTTATACTCATAGAGAACTTTGAGATGGGGACTATTTTGGCTCCACGACATACACAGCAAAGAAACCAAATTTTTCTTCATGAATTTTTAAAAATAGATGTTCTGCTATATGTCATAGATGATATTCAAGGTAGGTGATTCGCTCTGAGACTAACATTTTTTCAAGTGAAAAGAATTCCAAGCAGCACAAAGGAGAGCTCAAAAATCTTTTCCTATAAAAGGCGAGAGAGTAAATATTTCAGCTTTAGGGTTGAACTCTCTTCGTGACAATTTACTGCTGCCACTATGGCAAAAATAGCCATAGACAAGGGGTCAACAAATAAGCTTGGCTATGTTTTAAAATATTGCATTTGTAGCACTGAAATTTGCATTGGTATAATTTTTAGATATTGGAAATATCACTGTTACTTTGATTTCATTTTAACTTGTAAAAAATTTTTAGTTCCTGGTTTACACCTTAACGGAGAGTTGGGTTTGGGTCATGACTATGGGTCACTAATCTGTGTTTAGGGAATATAAAGGATAAGTGGCAGTTTTCCAGTAAGACAAAAGCATTTTAAGTGAAGGAAATATATTCGCAGGTGAGCAGCATATGCAAGTGACCAGACATGACTCCTTCATAGAGCCACAAATGCAATCATTAGCACTCTGGGCCGGAAAACAGGGAAGGGAGCTGAAGGGTCCTGTGCACTCCATAGGGAATTTCACGCTTACTGCATAGGAAGTGGAAAAAGACTGTGGAATTTGTGACACGATGAGGTTTACAGTTTGGAAGGTTCTTGTGGCAGCAAGGTGAGAAATGTAAGAAAATTAGTCCAAAAGAGTAAACATTGAAGCAATTTTAGTAGTTCAGCCAAAGATGATCCAGTTGTCACCTGGTCATCTGTTAATTTCATGAAATTCTGTCATCTCCACACATTCCAGGTCCTTAGAACTTAGAACCTTTGCTGATAAAATTCCTGAGTCTGAGATTGTTGTTGTTGTTGTTGTAGTTCTTTTTCATCACTAACCTCTTTTCATTTTTTGGCCTTAGTTTTAACATTAAAATCCTCTGGGGAGACCTGCACTGGCCTCTCAGATCGGGACTCACAGCTTTGCGATATACAACAGGATTAGTCCTCTGTAGCAAGAACCACACCAGGACACTTGCTGTCCATTTTCTGTGAACCACGTGTCCACCACTCTACCGCAGCCTGGGCAGAGCAGCTACTTCAGGAGTGTATATACAATGTACCAATACAGATAAAAATTAATAATAAAAAACAAGTACGTGCAGAAGACATGCCTCATCCTTGGAGAACCAGAATTGATTTGGATTTGGGAACACAAGCTCAGAGTAAGGAATAAAAGAGATTTAAGGAAAATTCTTAGATTCCTGTGACAAAATGGTCCAGCGAGACAAGGAGAAATGTCCTAGCTACTTCCCTTATCTCTTGGACACACAATACCTGATGCCCACAGTTTAAAGAAGAGGATATTTTGAAATAGTAAATATTCAAAGGGTAATGGGATCTAGGGGTAAATAATGAAGAAAGAAAAAATGATGTTAAAAAAAGGAAACAATGCTTGTGTATATAGGGGTGGGGGGAGGTTGGGTAGGTAGGGGAAGGGAAAAAATGAGAATTAAGTTATGTCATACAATGGTACAAATTCTCACTGTGGAGTGTCATTGTGATGTGTACATATAATGTACCAGTAAAATGTACCAATAAAATTTTTTTTTTAAAAAAAGAAGAGGTTTACCTTTGGCTCACAGTCTGTGGAGGTTTCAGTGCATAGTTTTCTTGTTCTGAGGCAGGGCACTGTGGCAGAGGAGCGGCAGAGGAGTAGAAACTCACGCGTTAGAGTCAGAGCTGAGAGGGATCAAGGGAGGAAGGGAGACAGGCGGTTCCCAGCCACAGCCCGGGACCCACCTCCTCCCAGCGGCCTTCACCTCCTAACTGTAAACTGTAACTGTAAACTGTAACTGTAAAAACAGCTGTAAACGCATTGGCGGACTACTCGCAGATGAGCCGCACACCCCATGATCCAATCACTTATAACTGCATGAGGCTTTGGAGGAGCATCTGGTTCTAAACAACAACGAGAGAGAATGGAGAGTGGGAGTCAGACTGAGGCAGCTGCAAAAATGTTGGTTTTGAAGAACACCTGAGATATGAGGGGTGACACAAGAGGAGGTATTTTATCTGCTTCCCACCAGGCAAAGATGATCATTTACATGCACATTAGTGATTTCCAAAATCTATGCCTCGGGGACCCTGGGTCCTCTTTCAGAATCTTCTCATTCAACATATGCTAAGAGTCAAATCTCCCTTCCAAAAAATACTTCTGTTATTTCCTGTTTCTTCCAATTATTGGCAGAAGGTAAGTAAGAGTTTACATTTTCTCTTTTTAATTAATCCAAGCTACCTTCAATTTCTTATTTATTTTTCTCCTTATTTCTTATGACTCTCTAAGACTAATGTTCCAATGGTGGATTTTCATTTTCCTCTAACTTTCAGTCATTCTCTTTTTGCTTCCACCATTTCTGACATTCTGTCCGGAATTTTCAGTTTCAACCACTTAATTTCCACGTTTTCTTTGATGGCTTTTTTGGTAAATCAGACACACAGTGCTTTCCCTCCCATGAGTTGATTTAATGCACGTCTTACTCTGGGAGTGTTGCTTTGATAATAGTAGTGCCTTGTGTCTCCGGGAAGCCTCTCACATGATTTCATATCATCCATGCAACAGCTCTTCCACTGTAGTTATTTGTACTTTTTAAAACGTGAATACTCTGAAGCTAATTAAAAATTTAATTTTAACTCCACCAAAGACACAAAATTGATAAATAGGAGTTCCAGGACTCACATCCTATAAAACTTACACTCTGCTACTTTGTAATATGAAGAAATGTTTCTTTACCGGGCTTGTTAAATGTGAGAGTCTCACCAAAAATTCTTTTTCATAGACTCTTATAATGGGCCTGAGCAAGAAAACCCAAACTTTGGGGTAAGCAACCATAGAAGAATTTTGGAATCTTCCTTGACTCCTGCTTACTTGCCTAAAAAAAATGACAATTCAAATGATTTCAAGGAAATCAGTAAAATGAATACATGGTGACATTCTGAAAATTGTGAAGCAGTAGCTGTGATGTAAGCATTGTGCTTATTATTAAAGAACCCTTCAGTAGAACTTCAATGAAAATAAAAAGTTTAAAACACAGAGGAGTCTGTAAAACTGTCCATTTGAGGAGTCACCATGGCAGTGGTCTAGTTAAATTACAAGTGTAACCAGGCTTGTAGCTCATGCCTGTCATCCCAGCACTCGGGAGACAGATGCAGGAGGATTGCTGACTTCAAGGCTTGCCTGGGCTACTGAGTGAGCTCAGGGCCAGCCTGAACTACAAAGTGAGACCCTGCCTTAAAAAAAAAATTAAAAGTTCCCGATGTAATAGTATAAGCTAGACTCAGAGAATGATTTTTAAAGGTAAATGCTCATGTTTTGTGTCCTCAAAAAAACATCTTCCATAATTATTTGGAGAATGGGATCATTTTACTGTGGAAAAATGTAAAATTTTCAGTAAATGGAATAAAATATTTAGTAGAATTCAGAAAAAGAAAATGTCTTTCTTATGCCAAATACTGAGTATATATGTAAACACCTATGCATATGACATGATTAAAATTATTTAATTTTGTACATATAAAATTTACTTAAGTCCTTATCCTATTAATTTCCAGCTTTCTTAACACCTGGTAATAAATTGATTTTTTAAAATATGTGTTGCTTTCAGACAATTTTCAGATTCTACTCACAATGATTATATATCTAATGGTATTTCTAATCCTCTTCTCCTGCACATTAATTTTTATCTCTAAGTGATATTCCTTCCTGTGACTTGATTCTGGACCTTGTTTGGTCAAGAGCATAACCATTATGAAACATTTCTGAAAGTCAAAGAACCAGACACTCACTAAATCAAAAGTCAAATAGTTCAATGGTAGAGGGTTCACCTAACATCTGGATGAGGCCTACATAAAAAATCATTAATCAATCGATCAGACAAATCATGGGGACCACTGCACTAATTAGTGAGATTTCAAAATGTGTTTTCCTAACTGTAAAGATTTTTCAATAAAATGTAGCCGGTGACCCCTAACCATATGGTCTCATGAAACGAAATAATCTGTGGAACCCAAGAGTTTGAAAAACCATTCTGTTACTAAACACGTAAATCATTCAATGTCTATGAATTTCAGACCTGCATAATAAAATGAAGATAATGGTTTCTACTCTACATCAGCTTTGGGGGGATTATAAATTATATACATAAAACATTCCACATAACACCTATCTCTTGGGAGGAGCTATGTTATGAAAAATGTATTGCATTTTGTCAAGTGAATAGTACAGATTTTAAGTAATAAATCACTTGGTAATTTAGAAGAAAGACATATAATTAACTAGTAGCAGTGCTTGAACATATAATAAGGGCGTAATAAATATTGATCACTTGAACGGTAAATACAGAATGCATTCTCAAGCACACAAAATGATTAGTAAATATTAGTTGATGATCTAGCTGGTCAAGTGTTTATACATAATTCATTCCATGGAAGCAATACTGTGCTGTGATGCTGAACAAGCCCAAACATACATTTAAAAAGTACTCTACTCCTAGGACCTTAGAAAACTGCTACAAACAGCACAAGTAAATCTTGTCAAGCGGATGCTGTACTGTAGTTCTGATTGACCTACTTGAGATTAACATGCTGTATCTGTGGTAAGAGTTGGGGGGAGCAAAGGAAAAACACCAGTATTCTGGAAAGTGACATGGTGGAGATACTGAAGCAGCACAGTTTAACCTGCCCTCAGATGAACTGAGTGTAAGGCCAGAAAATGAAAAGCAGCTCAGCTCTTAGAGAATGTCTGTAGCTCTCCAGAAAGAGAAACATGTGCTTTCTATTTGTCTGTTTAGCGTGTGTATTCATCTTAAAGCTGATTTCCAAAAAGCAGCCTGAAAAATGAACTCAATGAATTCATCTTTTACTCATGAAATTACTGTAACAGAAACTCCTCTAGAAACCTTCAGTCCATAGCCGCTCCCTTTGACGGTGCATCTGCTTCCCCCCGAAGTCTCGAGAAGATGATGCCCCTCTACGGCTTTCGGAAGGACTAGGACGGCGCCCCTGCGAGGGGCTCGGCGTGTCCCTTCCACTGCTGCGTTTTCACCTGACATGGGACACATGCTCACTGCCCTTCTTAGTCACAAGGCAAACTGTGAGACGGCGGAGATTAAACTCCTGTCTTTGCCCGGAAGCCTAAACCTCTCAGGGCTTGTTTTGTTACTCTGAACTGGACTGAATTACAGAAATAGAATAAAGCTGGTCTTATTGCACATATCAGCTGCATTCTGTTGGTTTTACGCAGAGCTCTTCAAATCTGGCAGTAGGATATCAGTGAATCACACTTTTAAACGCCGAGGCTTCGGCTACCTGAAAGTATCTAATGTCTCTCTTTGGCAGGTTTGCAGTTTCTTACAAATGGAACTACTTTAAATCCTGCCATACCATGAGTTCATGTGAGGACAGACATTCCTGATTCGATATTACAACTTCAGGAGACTTTAAGGTATGCATATGCTTACCTTGTTCGCAATACTGATGATATCAAATGTACTTCTAAGACTGATTTATATATAGGTAAGCCTTAGTGTATCTTAAAGGCTTAAACCAGTCTTTTGTGTCCCCCAAGACCCCCAAACTACAATACTTATAACCTGCCATGACACGTTGAGTTGTAAATAACCTATAATCACATTATCAGCTTGGAATGTGTACTGGACAGTTTTCCGGACATGCTCAAAGGTTTAGCTAAACATAGTCATTGGTTTGTTATTTCTAACTCTCTTCTTTTCCTTCCTTTTCTTTCTCCCTCATCTCTTGCAGTGGCTAATAGTTGATAATTAAGGCTTTAAAAAATGATTTTCAGTTTTTCCTTTCCAAAAAATCTTCTATGTGTCTATTGCCCTACTCTACTATATCTTTTCAGATTTATGGGGCATGGTTAAACTAAGCTATCTTTGTATGGAATAACTGAGAATCTTGGAGAGAAATGGAAGAAAGGAAAGGAGGAAGGAAGAAGAGAAGGAAGGAGAGAGGAAGCAAGAGATGGAGGGAAGCAAAAGTCAAAAGAGTCATTTTCCCCAAAGCTTCTCCAGTAGAACCCATGACAACCACCCTAGAGAGAAAGCAGCCATCGGTTGGCACTGCTACTGGTGTTTGCATCTGCCCTCTGTTAGGGGCCATGTCTTCCTACAGAGCAGAAAACGACCTATCCCAACTGTATCACTGTCTGAGAAAGTTATTACTTTAGAACAGCCTGTTGCGAGCTAGAACTAAAATATGAAGGAAAATCATGGAAACATTAAATTGGAAAATGAAAGGCTTTCCAAGAAAACAAAAAGTCACTGAAGAGACCAACGAATCATAGTTTGCCCCAAATCCTCCCAGTTCTAGCATCATTTAGTTCTGGGCATTAACCAGGGGGTGGACTACTACTATCTTCTAGTAAGTAGCTTACCCCAATACCAGTTCCAAACAGACAAAGAAGGCATCTATCACAGGAAGCTTAGCAAATGTACTCTATCCTCAACTCCTCTTTTAAGATTTAGCAAATTTATGGTTTTCATTATCAAGCTTTCACCTTCAGGAAGGATTCAAAAGAACTAGATTAAGATTAAGGGATGAATGGTGGGTAAGAAATGTGTTATGGTGTCATTCAGTTCTTCCTGGGTTTTGTCCCCTTAACCACACTCTACACAAATCAGCCTCTTGCTCATCTACCACAGACAAGCTACCTCCTAAATAGTGTACCTTCACTTAGAGTACTGGTCAAGAGGAAGTAGGACTTCTGCCTAGAGACAAGAGGGTGCCCTTTTATCCTTGTATAGTCTGTGAGAGAGAGAGAGAAAAAAAAATCTTCATTTCAATGTTTGTTCCACAGATGTGATAGAGTCTACTCCCTGAGAAATCCAGTATTGGCAACCAATGTTGGAAAACACAGGACTTTCTGGTGCATCTGCCTCAGTGAGTCTGGCTGGAAATAAGACAGATGTGCTTATCAATGTCAATACTTATGTTCAGTAAATGGAGACGTCTGCAAAAGGAAAGCAACGTTGAAGCACATGACAAAATTCTGTATTACATTATAAGCAAATCTGACCTGCTTGGTAGATTCACAGACACATACCTTGGGTGGTTACTAATTGCTGAGGGCCATTCTAAAAGTCTGGAAGGGCTAGAATCAATAAGACAAAGATATGAGGCACAGCATGATCAAAGTACTATGTTTCCAGAGCCACACAACATGGACTGGAAGGGCTGAAGTAGAAACTGAGCATGCCAGGCAGGCTCAGAACATCTGGGTAAAGCAAATGCCATGTGTGAAGAGAGGGAGGGAAGTTGTGAGGAGTATCCGAGGGACCTCAGAGATGCTCTGGGGCTAAGGAAGAGCCTGAGAGAGTGGCTGGACCTGACACCGAAACTTTTTACTAAGCGATCGCTGTGTTCCAGGTATGGTGCTATAAACTTTACTTGGATTTTCTGCCTAGCATAATTAAGCTATTATGCTGAAAAATACATTTGCTTAAAAAGTAAAAAAATTAAAAAGCAAGTTACTGTGAGGAGAGGCAATCTCACATATTAAAGATGTTTTAATGTTTGGCATGAAGATAGTTCTAATATCTATGTTTGCATTAAAAATGTGATGAGTTGCTTCTGGTGAATTTTATCTACTTGTCTTGGATCAGGCTCTATGTTGGATAGCAGAAACATGATGATGAAAAACATGTAATCCCTTTGTTCATAATATAACCCTCAGACTCCTGAGGAATGCAGTCCATAATCGAGAGTTGTACCAATAACTCTTTACCATCTGCCTCTTGCAATAGCAAGTGTGAAGGAAAAATAAAAGATAGGGTGAGAGATCCTGATCAGGGAAATGATCTAAAATGAAGGATTGGGAATTGGGTGATTTCCGTTTGTAACCACAATATAAATTTCAGAACAAAGAAAAACTGCATACTGACATCCTCAAATGTTCATTTTTTGAAAAATAAAATTCATTATCAGTAAATTCACACTGAAGCAATCAGCTAACAGATGGAAACTTTGGATTCAAAGCAGATTCTTGTCTTTCTATCAGCTAGCAATTAGACATTGTGAAAGCATATTCTTAAACCATGATGTGTCAAAGATGTGCAGTTTTTAAAAGTAAAACTGTCAGGCTGCAAGATTTATCTAATTTTTAAAAATCTATTACTGCTTTTGATTTTATGTACCCAAAAGAAGTTTAGAATTTTTCCTCTTTTAGTTTTCTAGACATGAGAGAAAATTGAAAACAACACATATTTCAAATTCTCAAAATTGTATGACAGCCTTTGAAATGAACTTCAAGTTTACTAATCCTATTCGGGGCACCAAATGTTCTGCAAAATTATTAATAATAATTATTATTAATAAATGAGTGAGTACAACAGAATTCCAGAAAAACTGTGTCAACCGTCCTACACTCCACGTGCCATAGATAAGAGAGACCCTCTACTGCTAACTGGCAAGTTCAGTGCAAATCAGGAAGTTAAAATAAATCTGTTCCTCCCCCCCTTTCAAATCTAGATATAAACCTAGACACACAGATTTCAAAGCATCACTAGGGGTCAAAAGACCACAAGGAAAATTGCTGACCCCCCCATAAGACAAAACAAAGCAAAATGAGGGGGGCCCAGGAAGAGGCAGATTCTGAGAAGCCAAGCAGAGTCTTAGCCAAGAAATCCTGTGTGTGACTCTTTTTCTACTCTTGCTAATAAGAACTTTTCCTCTACTTCCTTCCCTTTTTCTCCCCACCTCACTCCTCTACCCCTCACTCCTCTTCTCCTTTTACCTCCCCTTTCCCTTTTTTCTCTTTTCCACCCTCTTCCTCGTCCTCTTCCTCATCCTCTCAGTGGAGGGCCAGTGAACAAGGAGAGAAAGGACTTAGGAAAGAGGGAAAAACAATTTCTCTTTGAAAATACAATAGAACCTGAAATCCAAGTCCAGGAATAAATAAGGACAGTGTCTGTTCTATGTTGCCTCATTGTTTGCCACTATTAGCAGCAGAGGAACCCACAGGAAGCTCTCCAAAGAGCCTCTTCCTCTTTGTTCCCCTCCCCACCCCCAGTCAAGGAACTGACTTTGTCTGGCATGAAAACTTGGCATATCAGTAGGAAATTTAGACCCCCAGACTCTCCTCTTCAAGATAATTTAATTTGAAAATTAATGAGGAATCCAATGTTACAAGAAGTGTGAAGCCCTTTTGAATCCTAAACTTCCCTTTGTTCCAGTATAGACCACAAACTAGTGTAACCTTTGTTAATTGATCTCACATCATTAAAACAGTTTCTTCCTCTCTACAGTTGTAGTGGACTGTGGCAAAAATAATATTAAGACAAAAGTAAATCTAATGAGAGAAGACATACACAAACGCTAGTCAAATCGTTATTTAAATAATTACTACTTCTTACTCATTCAAGTTTATTTGAAGGTAGGAAAGAAGTATGGTACTGTGAACAATACAAAACATAATTCAGTTCCTCAGAATATTTAGTAAAATTTCTGGAGATAGATATACCTTAAAATTTTTTCTAAATAGCCTTCTTTCTCCTCTCCTTGCTTCCTTTTTGTCTTTTTTATATGGGTATATTTGTCTAGAGATATCCTTTTGTATTATGTGATAGATATAATTTTGAAACTGTCTTGGAAGTGAATTCTTTGTGCCATCTACTTATGTGAGAAAACATTTCAGCTTTATTTACAAAATGTCCAATTAAATACTGAGTCATCATAATTCAGCCTTAAATATCAGATTTGGAAATACAGGGACTATCAAAATAAGCAAACTAAAAATAACTGTAGGGACTAATCTCTGTACTTCTGATTTAGAATTGACATAAGTTACTAATGACACTCTAAGTTGAGGTTTTCATACCATCCAGCAGTGACTTGTTATACCCCAGATTATACATCCATGAGAGACACATATTTTATAAAGTAAAATAACCTCAAGTTTAGGTTCTCAGATAATAATTGCTCTATTTAATAAATCTTATTTCCAAACACATGCAGAGACCCAGGTGAGTGCTTCTAGGTCTTTTAGATTTGAATTTTTATAGTTTAAAACTGTGTAGTTTAATTTAAAAAATAGCCAAATTAATTTAATACACTATTAGTTTATTACAACTTTCCTAAGTTCATCAGTGTACCTTGAGTACATCCTGGGCCAACCCTCCTTGTCTCCTCTTCCCTCCTTGTCTCCCTCCCTCCCTCCCTCCCTCCCTTCTGCTCATCCTTCTTTTCCCCTTTGCTCTTTTTTGTTTGTTTGTTTGTCTGTTTGTTTGTTTGAGACAGGGTCTCGCTTTGTAGTTCACGCTGGCCCTGAGCTCACTATGTAGCCCAGGCAAGCCTCGAACTCAGCAGTCCTCCTGCCTCTGCCTCCCGAGTGCTGGGATTACAGGCGTGAGCCACCACTCCCGGCACTGTGGTATGTGGTACTGATTGCTGGTGGGCGTGAGTCTCCATGCCCAGCATTGTATGTGGTTACTGGGGATCGAACTGTGAACCTTGTACTTGCGAGGCAGGTGCTGGAACCACTGAGCTAAATCTCTGACCCTCCCCTTTGCTCTTTTTGACTCTGAATCTATACATTTTCTCCAAACAAATTTGGCAAGAATGTCCAAAATAATGAAAAAAAACATGGTTCTTCAAAGATTCTTAAAAATCAGCATAGGCCTCAGAGGGTAAGAATGATTATATTTTTCTATCACTCTCAAATATATACTTCGTTTTGATTATCACTTACAAAAAAAACTCAAAAGTTATCCATATATGGCCACATAGTGAGCTCATCTTGAGGAAGAGTAAAAAAAAAAAAAACACTCAATTTTCAATTTTAATTACTGATTTGAAAATCGTAACACCATTTATCCACTTGCAGTGTCTCAGTGTGGACTATGTAAATCTGATTCCAGATGGAAAAAATGCACTGCTGCCCTATATGAAATGGATCCTGGACATTGCCAAGCTGCATTGGGAGGAAAATTCTGTTTTGTGTCTCCTCAGAAACTATTTCTATCTCGATCACCAAGATAATTGAATTCCACCACATGTAGCACCAACTTGTGCATCCAATACAGCCATCATGTTTTGTGACATCCTTTTCCATGTTGTTCCGATACCATATCAAAGAGAGGCAGACATTCCAGATTTGAGTTATGTATCACATCTGTACTGGGCAGGGCCAGAAAATAACGATCTGGATACTTTAGCCCCATAATTTATCTTTTGTTATTATTGTTATAGCCCTAACATAATCTGGACAAAAGCTCTGTCAAATTCTTTGGAATGTTCTTATTTGCTTCCTTGTCTTACTTAAATTTTTTAAAACTTTGGGATACTAAGACTTAGCTCTCACATAGACTTGTGAAAAGATAATTCATATATGCTAAAGAATCTAGGGTAGTGATATTATCTCACAAATATTCCAGAGGAATAGCATGGTACATACACTTTGAGAAGGTAATTAATCTGGTTGTATGCATTCAGGGATCAGAGATAAAGACCAGTTGTTTCTGCCTACTGTCTACAGGGTGAGTTCATGACTCTGTGACAACGTGAAATGGAAAACACAAATTGTGCTGCTCCTTCAGTTCTTGTACTTCTCAGCTGCGTGAGTGTGGACATCTTGGTATGGTGAGTGTGAGCTTCTTCAAACATACAATAAATATTTGTCTTATGATAAGGTCTCTAAGTGTGTCACATGCAAGTGAGCTGTCAACTTGGTGCTTAACCAAAGAAACAGACTTCTCCTCTAAAGCTGGAAGGAAAAATGTGTTGCACCTAGTAAAAGACAGCACCATACTGTTTTAGATATCATTTTCAAGGGCATTATTTTATTCTATTTTTCCTTTAAAGCTGACTTTAAACTTATCCCCAAATGAGATTTAACGATGCCATGAATCCATCAATTCATTAGCCTGAACCATAATTCAGCTTAGTACAATCTATAATTTTTTCTAATACAGATTAGCAGATAATATAGCATAAATGCAAATAGGAATCTGGCTGCTATTATTATTTGGTATATATTTCAGTTGACATTTTATACTGATTATTTTAAACCAAAATAAAATGCTGATGCTATTTATGAAATTGATGCCAAAGTCCAGGACAAATTTAACATTCATTAGAATCTGAATCAGAGAGACTTTGGACTTTGCTTAATGAAAGTGCTAAAATCAGTGAATGCTGGATAAATGTGGTGAAAACTTAAGCTTAAGACATTAAGCTGTACATTACTAAAAACAGCACTATATGATTGGACAAACTGGTCAAGCATCTTTGTTTTTTTTTTCATTTTTTGCTAAAGCAAATGAATACTGTGTATTCTTTGCTCAACTGATCTAGTACCATGAACAGCCATAATTGACCACTGCTTCTTTCAATATACTACCTTGCTGGTTTTTTGAGATGTATTTTGATTACATCAAAATATCCCCCAAAAGTCTCATGTGTGCAGAAGTGGGGCTTTTGGAAGGTGATTGGAAGATGAAGTGCTGCATGCACCAGTGGGTTAATTCATTGATGAGTTCATAGTTGAATATGTGATTAGTGGGTAGGGCCATAGAGCCAGGTTCCCACAGACTGAACCTTTTACACTCATCAGCCAAAATAAATCTGTTCTCCTTTAAATTGTGTATGTCAAGTACATTGTCCATGATAGTAAGGAAAATAGTATACTTCATTGTCACCGTTTCCTATTATCTTCCTGTCCACTTGCCACAGTCTTCCCATACTTGTCTTATAAATATGTAAGTTACACTACATAGTGGGCATTTTCATTTTTTCAGTCTCACCACAGAGACTGAATTAGGCATAAGACCATTACTCGGGTCAGGTTGAACAGAGTCAATGAAACTCTTAGAGAACTTACATTGAAACCCTCAAAGAAGAATTATACTCTTTCTGCTGAGGTCATTGGCAGCTAGAATCATATTAGTGCAGTGCTCCTTGGGGAGGGAGGTTGAGGCTATCACAGTAAACAGCAGGGCAAGTCTAAGTCTTGATGAATCCACTTTAGTCCCTAAAGTTAGGTGAATCTGAATTCTGACACATCTACTTCCAGAGTTTTCCATAACTTGAATCAGTGTCTCCCTCATTGCTGGAATTAAGCTTTATGTTACCAGCAAATGTGTTTTGATGATAAAATACTCCCTGCCACATCCCCACCTACCCCCACATATGTGATTGCAGACATATCTCTATACGCCTCACTCTTCACTGTGAATATAATTTTTTCTCAATGATTCAATTTTGGATCTCTCACCAGCACCACACAGGCAACATGTGTACTCCCCTATACCCAATTTGCAAACTAGAAATCTTGAGTATGATCTTTAGTTCTTTGCTTTCCTTAGCTTATCCATCCATATCCAAAACAATTGTCTGTATAGTTCCTTATCCCATCTAATTAATTCACCCTGTAGTGATGTGTTCAAAGTGTGAATCTGATGGCAGTATTCTATTTAAGACTTTATATGCATCCTCACTGTCTTCAGACAACCTGGAATCCAAATTCTCTAATGTGGTTCACCCTCTGACCCTTCCTTACCTCTTCACCTTCTATTGTTATCCCACCTAAACAGTTTTCTCACAAACTCCAAAATACTTAAGTGAACCATGATTTCACTGACTTTGGGCCCTGTCTATGCTGTTTCCTCTGCTTCAGTTATTCTTCTCCACTATTCCACCCACTACAATTCCACACATCCATTCAAACCTTTTTCCGGTCTGGATTTCTATTGTGTCTGCGTGGAATCCCCTCTTTGTCCTGCTGCACCCTGGCAAGCACATCCACTCACCCATGTTTAATGATTTATTGATGCTATAATTGTCAGTTTATGTCACCTGCCCTGACTGTAAACCACTTCATAGCAAGGATCTCCATGCCTACAACAGTACTGTTCCATTACTAGTCATGAAAAAGACTAAATGAACAGTCATTGAAAAATAATCCCATAGAATTGGCTAGACTTCCCTGCTTATGTAACTAGTTTGGTCTCTTTCCAACATTCTAAACAGCACAGCCAGGGAAAAAAAATTAAATAGAACTCCTGACAAAGAAGTTTCATATCTTTCTTCAAACTTCTTTACCTCCCAAACTCACTTGATTGATATTACACTTGAAATTGGGGGAAGGCTTATATTAGGAAAAATGAGGGCATGCCCTTAACTTTCCAAATTTCATTTTCTTATCAAAACAGATACCTTTTTACCTCGGTTTATATATTCATTTTAAAGTTAAAATAATAAAATTGCAAAAGAAATAGGTTGATAGCTCATGATGGAAATTACACTGCTCTGTGATAAGTGACGAGGTGTTTCACACAGAATATCACAGCTGAGAGGGCAGCTACGACAACCCTAGTGCCTGTGGCAAGAGATCCCGGAGGAAGCCAGAAATAGGAACAAGCCAAGAAGAGAAATAAAGCACATTGGAACAACTCTGATTTCACACCAATATAAGATAATTCCCTTGCTTTCCTCCTTACCCTGCTTTGCACGCACACACACACACACACACACACACACACACACAGCCTATTCTCCATGCATTACTCCATGAATACTGTCTTAGTCTCTTCACTGTTGCTCTAACAGAATACCTGAGATTGGATAATTTCTAAAGAAAAGAGGTTCGTTTTAGTTTGTGGTTCTACACTTTGAAGAGTATAAGATCTGGTGAAGGCCGCCTGTACTTCAGCTCAGCACAAAGCAAAAGGTTAAGTGAGCATTGGTAAGAGAGGGAAAAGGTGCCCACACTCATTCATCCCCTGCCCCAGAACCCAAGCAAACCAGTAGGCCCCATTGCCCTACAAGGAACGTTCCGTTTCAACCTGACCGTCAGAGGGGTCAGACAATACCTGACCCATAATAGTTAGGTATTCCTTTAGTATTTGGATTTCTTGACAAACCAAGCAAATCAAACCAAACATGAAGAAGAGAAAATTCTAAAACCAAGTAACAAACTGCAAATCTTTACAGCTATCTTCTTTGAAATTCCTATCCCTTCCTCTCAATGGGTTCTTCAGAGGGATAATTCAAGAATTCAAATTCTCTTCAAACCTTTCAGCATAGTCCAATTATGTTTGGGATAAAGCCCCTAATCAATAATATGCCTATTATTTCTGTGTAACTCAACTTCTGCCTAATATTTTATGTTCATAAAATATCTCTTGCCCTTATTATTTCACTTGCAGATCCCTATGCATGATTTATCTTTTCTTTATAAGGAGTAGCTCCTTATTTTTCTATTTCATAAGTATTGATTTGGATCTCTGTAGGGTGTTTCTCATGTTGGTGTCTGCTGGTTATCAATTCATCTTTAAAGAAATTGAAACTCTAATTAGGAGCTTAGGGCATAAAACCACACTGGTCAGTTTCTGGGCTATTTTATTAAAAGACTGATATTTAATACTATCAAAATCTGGAAGTTCATTTTCTTCTCTGAAAGGAATTGCAAAATACCCTGCCTAGAGAGAATGAGAGACTGGCTACTTGCTACTCAATCATAATAAAATTGATCAAAGGGGCCCTTTGTACAGTCGACTTTTACTTTACTTTCCTATATTTACTGTAATAACTTTCATCTTTACATAGTATGCTTCCCTTTCAACCCTTCTAGGAAACTAAAATTCTGTTGGGGATTCTGTTCTTTATACAAAATCTCCTAACTGTAGGAAACATAGTAGCGGATCTTGAGTTTAGGCTGTTATTATATGCATTTATATACATACTGTACATTATATGCATATTCATTGGATATGTTTTATATCACAAAATTTTAAGCAGTCATCTTTTCAGTACCACTTGCTCCCCACTCCACTGTAGTGTAACAGTTTCTTCCAGTTCTTATGCTTTTCTGGGCCTCCACACGGTGACTGCCTAGCTGTGGAGATTCCCACTCTTTTGGGTAAAGCTTTGGCTTTCTCCAGTCTGCAAATCAGTCATCACTTACTTGGTTGTCTGACTTAAAGCATCTAAAACATTTATCAGTTTTCTACTGTGCACATTCTCTTTGCTGGTTTTAATGTTCAAAGTCCTTTTATGATTACTTTACTATTGTTTCAGAGAAAATACAGAAGTTTTCATTCAATTCACACTATTTAATCAGAACTATGGAACTTGATTCTTTAGGATAGGATTTATTATACCAACAAATGTGCTTAATTCTTTGTATAACAGACTTCTTTTAAACTATCCTGATTGGAAAAATTAAGGGTCATTGTTTTCAGTAAAGTACAATCTCACGATTATTTTCAATATTTCCCTATGAAAACAGTTTTTACTGCACCATCAAACTTTGTTTAGGTCAGAATTGTTTTCCAACATCATGCCTAAAACATCTGGAAGCAAAATGCATTTTTCAAAAAATCCTGCTGGTGTAAGGGTAATTGCAAAGGAAATTTTAAAACACATTGAACTAAATGACAATGAATGCACAACATGTCATAATTAATGAGAAAGTGTTGAAATAATGCTGAGAAGGAAAATTTTAACACTAACTTCTTGCATGGGAAAAGAAGAAAATTCTCAAATTAACAATCTAAACTCCCTGTTCAGAAAATTAGAAAAAGGGGAGTAAGATAACTCCAAGAAAGAAAAGCATAATAAATATAAGCCTTGAAAATGGCTTTCCCTACAACACAAAGTAGCACGTGAAAAAGGTGAGAAGTCAGACACTCACGAGAAGAAGCCAGAAGCCAAGAAGACTGGCACCAATGGCAAAGTTAAAAAAGGGTAACTCCAAGACTGAGAATCCCAGGAAGAAAAGCCCCACCACAACCACAACCTTGTTCTCATCATGCAAGCTGGCAGATACCCCCATCAGCTGCATGTTCCAGAAAGACTGTGTACGTAAGGGGATGCACTCAGCTATCAAATCCAGGATTAGAAAGAAAAATCAGATTGTGGTGATGAGTGGTGGCTACCTTCACAAAATGCCAATATAATCCAACTGAAGATATGCTCTGAAAGCCATGGTTTAAAAACCTATGAAAAAGCTGTCAGCTACTATCACTCCCAGAGCCTTTCTGAGCATCCTGCTTGGAGCATCTAACAGACAGCCGAGAAACACCTTGCTTCCTGTGACTGGGCCTTTGCTCTCAGTCAAGTTCCTCTGCATAGAACATATCAGAAATTTGTCATCCCCATCTCCATGACAACTGATACAAACAACAGCAAGGTTACAAAGCATCTCATTGATGCTGGCTTAGAGAAGAATGTGTGGAAGGCCAGAGACTAGAAAGGTGAAATCCTCACACAGACAAATATAAGACCACAGTGAAGTAAGTTTGACTAGAAAGTGTGGACTCACAAATTTTGCCACAAATTAAAAGTCTACCTGAGCTCTAGAGCTATACTTAATCATTTTCTCCTTTAACAAATGAAGTTTGTCCTCACAAATTAACATAATTCAATAACTAATACACCAAAAATCAAATTGAAGACAGATAATCAAGAGAGAAAAGAAATGAGACTAAAAGCTATCTCTTTGAAAAGTGGAAAGAACAATAAAATTGATAAAACCCAAATAAGACTGAGAAAGAAAAAAATTACAGACACAAATTCTTAATGTTAAGAATTAAATATGCTTACCATTATAAACCTTGCTGGCATCAAAAAGGTAAAATGAGAATCTTACCAAGAACACTCTCCACACTATTTGGGAACATGTTATACAAAAGCACAGATTTAATTCACTAGGAAACAAATCATTTGATTACCCCTAGCACAGTTAAGAAATTTGCATTTTTATTTGAACCCCAGAGTAAATCTCTGGGTCGAGATGCTTTCTCTAGAGAATTTCTCTGAGCACATAAGGGATTGGTGAGGCATGTTTCTGGGTACATTTTGGTGGGTCCAGGAAGTGTGGCCTTGGGTACTATATCTAGTCCCTGGCTCCTTTCCCTCTGGTACCATTATCTTGTTCTGTTTCTCACTACCACGAAGTAAACATCTTTGCTCTACCTCACTATTCTGCCATGATATCTCTCCCTTGGAACTAGATGACCATTGATGGACCATTAATACAAGGAGAGAATATTTATGACTTATTTTATGAGGCCAATATTACTCTAAAAGGAAAGAGAAGAGTCAGTGGAATGATGCTAATTCTAGAACATTGCTAACATCTGTCTCATGTTCTTCATGACAATTCATGACAACTTCAAGACGATTGCTTACTTACTTCAGGATTACCAGTATTTTGCAGTATTCCTGCAAAGACTTAGGTATTGAATTTTCTGCCTGGAATCTGCTTTTCCAATTCCATTCACTCTACACATTGCTATCAGAAGTATACAAAACCAATGGTACTCAAAAGAGAACTTTCAGAAATGATCAGAAAGTGGCAAGAACTGTGGGTAAGAGTAGTTTGAGGGGAATTAGTGACAATATGTCTTTTATTATAGTAAGTACTTTTAATATAAACATTCATTGTGTATAAAGATTATACCTTGTATGTTTTCATTTATTTGACTGTCTAGGTCAATATCTCAAAACTACAGAGGAAGAAATGTTATATATATAGAGAGAGAGAGAAAGAGAGAGAGAGACAGACAGACAGACAGATGGAGAGGGAGAGGCAAAGAAGGAGGAAGATGGAGAAACAGAAAGAGACAGAGAAACAGAACATGAAAGAGAGATGGTGATATAAATTAGTGATTTCCAGCATCTGGAGATTGGAATATACAGTATATATATTGCAAAGAGGTATGAGAAAAGTTTCTTTTTTAATTTGTAAAATGTTCTGTTCAATGATGGTCATGGAGGTTATATGACTTGTACAATTTCAAAATTCATTAAGTGGTTTATTAAATATTAACTTGTACCGCATTTAAATTATACAACACATTATGTATTTATATGTATACTTCTGATAGCAATGTGTAGAGTGAATGGAATTGGAAAAGCAGATTCCAGGCAGAAAATTCAATACCTAAGTCTTTGCAGGAATACTGCAAAATACTGGTAATCCTGAAGTAAGTAAGCAATCGTCTTGAAGTTGTCATGAACTGTCATGAAGAACATGAGACAGATGTTAGCAATGTTCTAGAATTAGCATCATCCCACCGACTCTTCTTTTTCCTATTGTCCTTCTATTCTGAATAAATACTTCAGTTTTGTTTCAGGAACATTGATGTCACATGTGATGGCAGCTGCAAAGAATGGAAAAGGAAGAAATTCGGACATCAATGAGGCTATCATACCCATTCTTTTTTTTTTTTTTTTTTTTGCTTTTTTGAGACAGGGTCCCACTTTGTAGTTCAGGCTGGCCCTGAGCTCACTATGGTGCTCAGGCAAGCTGCCGCGAACTCAGCAATCCTCCTGTCTCTGCCTCCCAAGTGCTGGGATTACAGGCGTATCATACCCATTCTTATTTGGAGATTGTGGGATAATGAAGATTGAGCCAAGTCACACACACATTTTTTTATTTGTTTGGTTTTTGTGTTTTATTTTCTTCTGTAAGCAATTCAGATACAGATTATGTGGAAAGAGGTTAGTTTAAAAAAAATCTCAATCTTCTAATTCAACCTCACTTCCCAAACAACTCCTATTTCCTTTTCCAAGCCTTGAGTTGAGAATCACAGTATAAAAAGACTGATACAATGCCAGACATGGTGGCTCACACCTGTAATCCCAGCACTTGGGAGGCAGAGACAGGAGGATTGCTGAGTTCGGGGTGGCTTGCCTGGGCACCATAGTGAGCTCAGGGCCAGCCTGAACTACAAAGCGAGACCCTGTCTCAAAAAGAAAAAAAAAAAGACTGATAAAAATGTCCAGGTGAGAGAGTAATATCAATCCTTAGATATGTTGAGTTTGCAGAAATCATAGAGTAATCACTGTGCCATATTTGGCAGAAAGTTGAAAATTAAGATACGGAGCTCTGGAAATTAGTTCAGACCAGTGACATTAAAATGGAATTCGTGACTACTGGCAGATATTTTCAGCTACAGATATTGATGAGTTCATCAGGAAAAGCAAAAGAATACAGCTGAAATTTGGATCCAATAAATTCTATGTAATCAAAAAGCAAATGAAGAAAAATGAGTCAGCAAAGGAAGACTAACAGTGCTAAGAGAAATAAGGCAGGCTCCGAACACAACAATAATGCATTTAACTAAAGGTGGGTGCTAACAGGTGACTCAAAGGTCATTAGATCACTTAAATTTACATGATTTACCTAGAAAGGGTCCTCTACCCATCACTCTTTTTATCAAAAACAAAGGTGATGCCAGAATTTAGCTCAGCAGCACTGTGCCTGCCTGGCAAGCACAAGGTCCTGAGTTTGGTCCCTGGTACTGAAGAAAACATAAAGATGGAATATCTTTATGTTTTTAAGGACTATATGCTATATTATCTGGATAGAGATGGGTGTGTAACACAGCAGAAGAATTCTGTTGTTTTAAGAGGTGATTTAGAGAGATACTTATGTATTCAACCTGAATTATGTATATAATTCATTTCCCAGAATATGACAGATCACTTCGCTTTTAAAGACAGAAGTAAAACCCTGTCAGTTACATTTTCAGATGTCTCAATTTGAGCTTCATTTTAATTGTAAAATACTGTTATGTCATTTTTGAACCAGTTTTTACAGGATTACTTCGACATAATTATGTAATGGCTGCTATCCACTATCTTCTTTACAACTGTTAAGACTCAGACTTCCAAAACGTTGAGTGGCCTCTGCAGCTAAGTGGTTCAAATCAAAGTCATGCTGTGTAGAGCAAAAGATCTCCTGCTTGTGCATGAACAGCATCGGAATGGCTCCCTTCATAATGCGTAGACAGAAAGATCAGTCTAAATTGATTCCCGTGGCAACATTCAAAGAAATAATAATGTGATTTTGTGCAGTAGAGATGTATTTAACATCCATATGATGTCATGTATACTTGGCTTTAAAAAAAGAAATAAAAGCATCTCTAGGTTAAAAAATTATGATGAGTAAAATAAATAATAATAGTTCACCAACTGTGATTTGGGAGTCATTGCTGTGTTTTGTGCTTACCTAATTCGGGGAACTTTAAATAATAAATTTTAATTTTTTGGAACCCCTTATTTTCGATAACAAACATTGAAACAAACAACAGAATTCAAAATGTACTAGTAAAACTAACAAAAATAAATACAGAAGAAATGCAATTAAACTTTCAGCTGATTTTTAAAATAAATTGCCATCATTTCTTTTGCTGAACTTATTAAAGCATAAATCTGTACTAGGAACTTGAGCTAGATAAGTTGCAACATTTTCTCATATTATTTTCATCTTCTGTTATGATGCAGTAAGTAAATCTTAGTAATTTGAACCAATCAAAATGCATTTCCTACTTATATTATGAGACCAAAGTTAATTATCAGGGGTTTAACTGAAAATAGTCACTGGGACCCAAGAAGCTTCTGCTGTGTACATGTTTTCAGAGTTGACCAGCTTGGGGCAAAAGATAATGTCATAAATTAAACTGACGCCTAGAATTAGCACCGCTCACGTTTCATTGGCTCAGTCTCATTGGGTGGCCCATGAGGACCAAGTAGGTGAGGAATGTAATCATGCCATGCCCCTGGTCTGAGAAATTCAGAATCTATCCTTAATGACTATCAAACTATTTCCTTTATGAGAAGCAACCATCATGCATGCTATAGGGTACCTTTATTATCATCTCTGAAGTCCCTCATATATATTATTTTCATTTTAGTTGGTGGTGTCTTCTGTAATATATTGTTTGTATATTTCTGATTTTGTCAGTTCCATTTTAGCCCTCCACCATTTTTGTTTTTGCTGGAATATTTTCTATCATGATAGTCTTTTTGTCTTTCTTTAATTTATTCAACATTACAAGAGTTCTTTCCATGGTTATATCATTTATTTGTGTACTTGTACAACTCTTTTAAGTTTTCTTTTGTTTATTTTGTTTAAGATTAATCATGGCTGTATGAAACTATAAGATTTTGTCAGCTTTATCCCCGCAGTCTTTGACTTACTTTTTTTCTTTCTTGTTTGCACTGTCTTCCCTCCTCTCTTTCCAGGCCTCGTTCCCACGTTGCTTTTCTGGATATTACTAAGCCCTAATAGTGGAACTTCAGATGTTTTTGAATTAAGATTAATTTTATTTGCATTTATTTATTGTCTATTTTCAATGATAGGAGTAAGCAAATGTGAAGACAGAGTATATAAGATAGAAATACAGTATATCTCAGACTATCACTAATACTAGAAAGACACATAAAAGCATTTTTGGATAACCATTTGTAGTGCAGAAAGCCAGTAGATTTGGGAATCTAAATTTCAGTATTTATAATACACTTACTTCATTTCTACTAGGCAACTGGCAAACAGGAGCAATCAGAAGTATATTAAAGTCCAACCTTAAATCAAAACATCTCACTTCAGGTCAGCAGTTATAGAATGTTAATTCAGCATGTATATATCTACACCACAGTGTGCAGCATTTCTGACAATAGCAACTCACTTATGTTTACAGGTGATTCAGACACACTGATGGCCAAATATGGAAGAAGTCAGAGTTACTTCTTTGTCTGATGCATTAGCATTCTGCAGGAAAACAGAACCAATATGATGTTATATAGAGTATAATTATGAATACAATTATGTGTCTCTATGTAGAGGTGGGTATAAAGAGAGAAAGTGACAGAGATAGTGACTGAGACTGATTTAGTTTTAAAAATTGCCTCAAGTGATGGAGAAAGGGATAGTAGTAAATCCAGACTCTTCCAAGAAAGCAGGAGACAAGAGTTGACATTAATTCTACAGATGGAAGAGCACCTGGAAATAGCATTCCTTCTTCTTTGAATCACCTTGGTCTTCTCTCTTAAAGTGTTGATATGAATACACAAGACTGACCCACATAGGGAGGCTAATCTCCTTCCCTCAAAGTCTAGAAATAGGTTTTAGTCATATAAAAAATACATCCACAGGGCCGGAGATTTAGCTCATTGGTTCCAGTGCCTGCCTTGAAAGCGCAAGGTCCTGAGTTCGATCCGGTAACCACATACAATGCTGGGCGTGGTGACTCACGCCCACCAGCAATCAATGCCACACACCACAGTGCTAGGCGTGGTGGCTCACGCCTGTCATCTCAGCACTTGGGAGGCAGAGTCAGGAGGACTGCTGAGTCTGAGGCTTGCCTGGGCTACATAGTGAGCTCAGGGCCAGCCTGAACTACAAAGCGAGACTCTGTCTCAAAAAAAAAAAAAATACATCCATGGCAACATCTGGGGTATTTAACAAGAAAAACTTGGTACCATGGGCTGAGTCAACCACATCTAACTTTGGAGGGTTATGGTTTTGCATCAATACATCTAGCTTTAAATTGCAGTTCTGTGACACATTGGGTGAACAGGAGACTGCTGTGCTTGTACTGTACAAAATTCCCCAAGGAAGCAATACAGAGTGAAGGTGTCAAGTGCTAGTCCTTGTGGTAATGTATAGAATGATTCTACCTAATGACTACATTTAACACATTCAGAAAACAGCACTTCATAGGAAATGGCCACATCTAATTGGATCTTGTGTGCCTTCACCATCCTAAT